>JAJPUD010000673.1:454554-506138 GCA_023553655.1 Myrmecobius fasciatus
AAAAAAAATGAGCTAAAATAAGAAGCTTCTCTGTATTTCTGGTGTAAACTTCTCTCAAAGTCTCCCTTCCTATCCCCAGCTAAGAGTGCACTTTATTTCACTTGATCTGAACAGTACATGGCCACCATAAGGCCTTATCAATGAGACAACCCTCGACTTAGACTGTTTTCATCTTGTTTGTATATATTCGTTTACATGTTGTCTCCTCTCTTAAGACTGCACTCGTTGAGAGAAGGAACTATTTTATTTTGCCCATCTTTGTATTTTCAAGTTTAGAACAATGTCTGGTATATAGTAGACTTTTTGGTTTGTTTGTAAAGCTTTTTATTTACAGAACATGAGTGATTTTTCTACATTGACCTTTGCAAAACTTTTTTTTTGTTCCAAATTTTCCCCTCCTTCCCCCCCACTTCCACCCCTAGATGACAGGTAGTCTAATACATGTTAAATATGTTAAATTATATGACAAATCCAATATATATATATATATTTATATATATGCATATATATATATATATATATATATATATACAGTTATCTTACTACACAAGAAAAATCAGATATAAAAAGAGAAAAAAAAAAAACAACCTAAGAAGGAAAACAAAATGCAAGGAAATATTCACAGAAAGCATTAAAATGCTGTGTTGTGGTCCACACTCAGTTCCCACAGGCCTCTCTCTGGATGTATATGACTATCTTCGTCGCTGAACAATAGGAACTGGTTTGAATCACCTCATTGTTGAAGAGAACCATGTCCATTAGAACTGATCATCATATAGTCTTGTTGCTGTGTATAATGTTCTGGTTCTGCTCATTTCACTCAGCATCAGTTCATGCAAGTCTCTCCAGGCCTCTCTGAAATCATCCTGCTGGTCATTTCTTACAGAACAATAATATTCCATAACATTCATATACCATAATTTATTTAGCCATTCTTCAATTGATGGGCATCCATTCAATTTCCATTTTCTAGCCACTACAAAAAGGGCTGCCAGAAACATTCTTGCACATGTGGGTCCCTTTCCTTCCTTTAAGATCTCTTTGGGATAGAGGAGAAACACTGCTGGGTCAAAGGGTATGTACAGTTTGATAACTTTTTGAGCATAGTTCCAGATTGCTCTCCATATAGTAGACTTAATAAATGCTAACTGACTGGTATTTGATACAGAAGTAAAAAAAAAAATTTAAAAAAAAATCTATTAAGTTTCAGATAATAGGGGCAGCTAGGTGGTGCAATGGATAGAGCACCAACCCTGAAATCAGGAGGACCTGAGTTCAAATCTGGCCTCAGACACTTAACACTTAACTGTGTGACTCTGGGCAAGTCACTTAACCCCAATTGTCTCAACCAAAAAAAATTCAGATAATAATATTTACATCAGAAACTAGAACTAGTAGCAGTGAGTATAGAAGTTGCCTAGAAACTGATTTTGTCTCCTATAGAAAAAAATAACCCATAGTTAGAAACTGTCCAATAGTAAAATGTACTTATTTGGGGAAGAGTGGGTTTGATGACCCCTTGTAGGGTATATCAGAGAAAAGATTCTTGTTCTTGTGGGTGACATTCCACAGTACCCACTTGATTGTTGAGAAACCTGAAAATCAGGAAGATGAAGACATTTGCTCAGGTCATATGATTGGTGTAAGGCAGCACCAAAATTCAGACCTTCATCTTCTAATGAAAAAAGCAGGGCTCTTCTATATCAATAGTCTCCAAATCCAGGCTTGATTTCATTGCTGCTATAATCAGTCAATTAGATAGTAAGGAGTCCCAACCCACCCTCCTTGAAATAGCCATTCATCCAATTAGATTTCTGAGCAATCACATCTACCACCTCTCAATATTCCCCCTACTTTGCCCCTTTTCTCTGCATTACAAGCCCCTGCTTTACTTTTGTGAGTTTGGCATCAGTCCCTTGGGGGCAATTATAACCTACTTGTTACTTGGTTACCCACAACAGCAACTGTGCAGATGCCATTGGAAAAACTGCCAACCAGATATATTCATATTTTATCCTCCCAGATTACATCATGGATGAATCAGGTGTTCATAGAAGGGGAAAGATCTATGCTCCAGGATAGTGACCAGTGAATAAGAGATTGCCTTCTCATAATCATTTGTGGAGGGGAAGAGTAGAAGGAACCACAAATGATCTGCAGATATAGATTATTGTGGTCTTCATTACCCACCTCTTTATTATTCTACTCATCCCTCTTTGAAATTTCCCTATTATTTAAAAAAAAAAAAATCACCATCCTCCTAGTTACCTGGCTTCAAAACCTAAGTGTCACCTTTGATGATTCATTCTTCCTTCAGCCAGTTACCAAATCTTGATGTTTCTATCCCCACATCTTTTAAATCCATCCTCTTCTTTCTATTCACACCATTCTATTTCGGACCCTCACGGGCTCTAGTCTGGATTATTGTGATAGCTTCCTAATTAGTCTCTCTTGCACAAGTCTCTCTCCACTCCAATCTCTTCCTTTCAGCTGCCAAAGTGATTTTCCCAAAGCACGAGTCAGACTATGTCACTCTCCTAATCAACAAACTTCAAGACTTTCCTGTGGACTTTAGTATGACATCTTTATCTCATCCTTTTTCATTTCTTTTTTGTTTAAGGTTTGTGATATACATAAGTATCAGGACAGTAGTTGTTGTTTTAGTCATATCCAACTCTTCATGAAAACCATTTGGGGTTTTCTTGGCAGAAATACTGGAATGGTTGCCATTTCCTTCTCCAGTTAATTTTATAGAAGAGGAAACTAAGATGAACAGGGTTAGACAATTTTTCCAACATACATAGCTATCTGAGGACAGATTTGAACTTACCAAAATGAGTTTTCCTGACATCAAACCTGGCACTGTATCTATTGTGCCATCTAGCTACTAGTGCATGTATATAATTTATAAATAAGTAAATATGTACATGTTTGGGATCATGTTTTCAAAAATATTTTACTGATGGTAGGCAGTATTTAGAAAAGTCTTAGTAAATTATACAACACTATACTTACATTAAACTGGGCTGGAGTGGAGTGGGGATGCAGATAAGAGCAATCCCTGAAAAGAGTTTCCATTTCAACAGAAGGAACCTGGAGTGAAAAGTAATTTTAAAAAGAAAGAAACTCAGAGAAAAGATACATTTGCAAAGGAAGAAGATACATTTACAGAGGAAGGAATCAATTAATCAATCACAATGTATTTATTAAGTGCCTGCAATGTGCTAGGTACTCTGCTAATTATTGGAGATAGAAAGACAAAAATAAGACAATTGAAGTCCTCAAGGAATTTTCTCCAGGAACCCAAGAAGAAGTTACTTTTACAAAAGATGAAACCCAAGGGGAAAAATAACAGTTTATACAAGAACTCAAAGAAGGAAATGCATATTAAAAGGAAGAAAATATATTTAAAATCACAAATTTAGGGCTGGAACGCATTTCAGAGACTATCTAGTCCAATCCTCACAATTTATAGCTAAAGAAATAGAGGCCCCAAAAGTTCATATTATTTAACTAAATTAGTGCAGATAGTAAATGACAGAGCTGAGACTGCACACAGGTTCTCTGACTAAATTCACTTTTCCCACAAAGGAAAAAAAAAATGTGAATGGAAAATCTACATATCCAATCCAATGAGCAATTAATTACTCATTCTGTATTCCAAGTGGGATTTTTCTTTTCAGTCATGAGGTCTAAAAATTATTCATGTTAAAAAAAATCATTCATGCTTTGTCCTTATGACCCCATGCTCCATTGCCTGAAATACTCTCAGAAACAACTGAAATTTTATTTTTCTTCATTATTCAAGTCCCTTCTCCTTCATGAAAACTTCCCTTACTAAACTATCTTTCTTTTCCAGGTATTAAATCAATTATCACTTCATGCAACACAACCTAGCCTTCAGTATACATATACTTGTGCAGGATTGATTTTCATTTTATTCAATGTGGAAAGTTCAATGAACCTGAAATCAGAAAGATCTGATATTGTAATGCTCAGGGAGAAACTGAGGCAGTATCACACATGGAAATTAGGTAATGCTTTATTGATGTTAATTGAGAGTTCAGAATCCATAGCTATGGATCAGGACTCATGGGACTCGTCTCAAAGCACGCAGTCCACCCAGGAGACCAACACAGCCACAGCCATGTTAGCTGACTGAATATAAAGTACTCAGTAGCCATGTTAGCTGACTGAATACAAAGTACACAGCAGCTCCATCAAGGAACTTCAAACATTATATAGGCTTCTATAGCTCAGGGATACAAAGAACTCATGGGACCAGATGAGCACATCTGGTGTCCAAGGAAATCATAAATTCAGTTCTGACAGGTTAGGGAGTAAGGAGCCTTGCCAAAGCAGACTACTTCGTCTAGCTCACAGATAAGGGGGATGTCCAAGGACATCCCCCTAAGGAATGTCAGTCCAATTATTTCTGAAGGTCAGGAAGTGGGGATTGTTATTTTGGGATAGAGCAATTAAGGGAGACTGAAACAGCAATTAAGGGAGACTGATACTGCAACTGAGGGAAACTGAGACAGTAACTGAGGGAGACTGAGACAGTAACTGAGGGAAACTGAGACAGGCACAACAATATCAAATTTAACATCCTTCACTAGTTATATGACCCTGAGTAAGTCACTTAGACTTGTCCAGTACAGAATGAGAAATTGTTCATTGGGTAAGGGATTAGAATCAGAGGACTTGTATAGTTTTCTTAATTGCAAAATGGGGATAATGACAGCATCTACCTTCCAGGATGATTGTGAGGGTAAAATGAGATGATATTTATAAAATACTTTTGAAACTTTAAAAGCATTATATAAATGTCAGCTCTTATCATCTTATCATTATCATCATTATCTCACATTTCTCTTAAATATGAAGTCCTCCATAGCAGGGACCATATTTAACAGAATCATAGAATTAAGTGACCTCAGAGATCACCTTGCCCTACTCATACCTAAAATAGGAATCTACTCAAGAGAATATCGGTGTGATAGCTGATCACCAAACTTTGCTTGAACACCCTCAGCAATGTGGAGCTTATTATCTTTCAAGGCAATCCATTCCATTTTAGATAACTATGATTGTTAGGAAATTATTCTTTATAGTGAGCGGAAATTGGTTTCCCTCTAACTTTGGCCCTATTCCACCTAATTTTTCCCTCTATGGACAAGCAAAAAAAGACTATTCCTCCTTTCCTATGACAACTCTTAAATACCTGAAAACTATGATCATGTCCCCCAAGACTTGGTTTCAACAGGATAAATGGCTTCCATTTCTTGAACTGATATTTGTATGGCCCTGTCTCTAGTCAATAAATAAATCAATTGGTAAAAAAAAAAAAAAAAAAAAAAGTATTTATTAAATACTTAAAAACACTAGTCACTGTGCCAGGTCCTGGAGATACAAAAATAAAAGAAAATGATCCCTGCCCTCAAGTATTATACAACCTAGTCAGGATAACAATTTGTATGCATAAGGATATGTAGAAAATGAACATAAGATAATTTTGGGTGGAGACAGCAGAAAAGATTATGAAAGGTTATATGTAGAAAGTGGTATTTGGGCTGATCCTTAAAGAAAGCTAAGGAGTCAAGAAAAAAGGAGGATAGAATGGATTCCAAGAATGAGAGACAACAAAGAAAGGAAAATGAGTACTATGTCTGGCTAGACTAAAGGGAGTCAAAAATACATAAAGGAATAATGTATAATAAAGATGGATAAATAGGTGAAGATAGTTTGTGAAGGACCACTGGAGTTGATTAAATAGAGGAGTGATATGGTCTTATTTACACTTTAGGAAAATCATTTTGGCAGTGATTTGGATATTTTGGAATGAATGAAGATAGGGTGGTCAGCTAGCAGGCTTTTGAAATAATCCAGGAAAAAGGTGATAGAAGCCTGATCTAGGGTGGTGGTTGTGGGAGTAAATGAAAGACCACAGCTAAAAGAGATGAGAAGGTAGAAATGATAAGATACTGATTATGAAGTGACTGAGAGGAAGGAATTGAGAATGATCCTAAATGTGTAAACCTGGGTGACTGGAAGCAAGATTATCCCCTCAACAAAGAAAGAGAAATTTGGAAAAATTGATTAGTTTGGAGAAAAGCCAGTGAGCTCTGTTTTAGATGCTGAGTTTGAGATGCCTATGAGATAGAAAGTTTGAAGAATTCAACAGGTAGTTTATCATGTATGACTGAAACTCAATAGAGAAACTAGGGCTGAATACAGAGATTTTAGAGTCATCAGCATAGAATCCTCTTACCATCTTAGACAACTCTCTCTGGAAATGTTCTTATTTGTTTATATCCTTCCTTGAAATATGGCACCCCAAGCAAGACATAATTTCATATCTGTGTGAAGGGCAAAGCAGAGTGGTGTTTTCATTCCCCACACCTGGCGGCAAAAATTGTGTCCAGTCTCTCTGTCTTTACCCAATTCAAAGGTGTCAATGAGAAAAAACAAATGAAAATGGGCAATGAGAAACCAGTATGTAAAATAGGATACCTGGATTCTACTTTTGAGTCTATCACTTACTAGTTATATGACTTTGGATAGTGACAGCCCTTCCCTAGGTCTCAATTTTCTTCTCTGTAAAATAAAGGGGGTAAATTGCCTGATTTCTGAGGTCTCTTATGTTGGTAACCCCAAGTGTCTGTCCTAGGTCCCCTTCTCATTTTGTGCCATGTTATTTTATTTGATGATCTTATCAGAAGCCATGGGCACAATTATCATATCTAAGAAAATGATTCTGATTACACTCAGCTCTGGTTTCTCTCTTGAACTATAATCATATGTCTCCAACTATCTCTGAAACACCTCCAGTTATATGACCCATGGACTTCTTAACTTCAATATATCCAGCAGAGGTCTCATTATCTTTTCCCTTAATCTCTCCTTACTTCTGAACTTTCTGATTACTATGGAGGACCTCACTACCATCCTAGTCAGAGTGGTCTCCAGTATTATATTCATCTCATTTTCACTTACCCCACATGTTCAACCCATTGCCAAATCATGTTGCTAAATCTTGTCATTTCCACTTTTATCTCTTTTAAATTCACTCTCTTCCCTCCACTTAAACAGCCACAACCCTCACTCTGGCCCTCAAAGTTAACTCTCCTGGAATATTGAAATATCCTTTCTTCAAGTCTCTCCCTACTACAATCCACACTCCACTTACTTGCCAAGGTCATTCTTCTAAAGAGTAAGTTTGGTTATTATGGCACCCCCTGATCAATGTAATTCCATATTACTCTCAGGAATTATATCAAATATTCTGTTTGACATTTCAAGCCCTTCATAACCTGGCCCCTTCCAACCTTTCCAGTTTTCTTAGAGTTTACTTCTTTCTAGAAATTCTATATAACAGCAACTGTGGTCTATTTGCTGTTTTTTGTACATATGTATATCATATCCTACCTTCACACTTTTGCACTGGCCATCCTTCATGCCTGGAATTCTCTACCCTTTCATCTCTTGTATTCTTGACTCTTTTTTTAATTAAAGCTTTTTTATTTTCAAACCATATGCAGAGATAATTTTCAACATTCACCCTTGCAAAACCTTGTGTTCCAAATTTTTTCCCTCTCTTCCCCCACCCCTCCCCTAGATAGCAAGCAATCCAATATATGGTAAACATGCGCAATTCTTCTATACATATTTCCACAATTATCATGCTGCACAAGAAAAATCAGATCAAAAAGGGAAAAAAATGAAGAAGAATTTCTTAACTTTCTTTTTTTTTTTCCTGAAGCAATTAGGTTTAAGTGACTTGCCCAGGGTCACACAACTAGGAAGTGTTAAGTATCTGAAGTCAGATTTGAACTCGGGTACTCCTGACTTCAGGGCTGGTACTCTATCCACTGCAACACCTAGATGCCCCTTTCTTAACTTTCTTAAAGCTTAGCTCAAAGCACATATACTATAGGAGGCCTTTTCTAACCACTAATGCCTCATTTATTGGAGTTGTTCATTCATTTCACTCATGTCCAACTTTTTGCAATCCCATTTGAGATTTCCATGGCAAAGAAACTGAAGTAGTTTATTTCCTTCTTCATCATCATTTTGCAAATAATAAAATTAAAATTAAGTGACTTGTCCAGGATCACACAGTTAGTACGTGTCTGAAGTCAGATTTGAACTTAGGAAGATAAATTTTCTTGACTATAGGCCCAGTGATCTATGCAGTATGGTACCACCTAGTGGCCCTTTTCAAACTACCTTCCATCTGCTCTATATCACTTGTAACTGGCTGTTCCATGTCATTTAACCCCTTTATGATATATTATCCTCAAGAGCAGAGACTCTTTATATCAAGAGCACTTAATACAGTGCCTGGCCCATAGTAACACTTACTAAATGCTCATTGACTATCTGCCTTATGTTCTAGGTTCTAAGATCCCTGCTGTTTTTTAGTATTCTGTATTCTAAAAGTCTCTTTTGTACTTACAATTCGAAACTTCCCTCTGATTCTCTCTCCTCACTAAGGTTAAATCATGGTCAAGTTTTTTTGTCCCAAACTAGGAGGAGGTTACTAGGGGTTTTCCTTTCCTTTTCTTTTCTTTTCTTTTTTTTTTTTGTTCTTTTACTAATTATAAAGACAGGAAAGAATGTCCTTTTTATATTTTCTCCCTACAAGAGAATAACCTTCAAATGAAATTAAAAAGGAAAAAAATTATTCTGTCACTCACCCCTCCTAATCCGCTCACAATAATAAAAGAACAAAAAAAAGAAAAAAAACCTCCTCATAATTATGCAGATGAAAGTTCCTGTCAATGGTTTCTGAAGACTTCAGCTCCTCTATTACTGAGATTTGGCTGCTTCTCTGCCCACAGCTGGACTGACCAGGGGGGCTTCCTGGCTAGCTGTTTTCCCAGAGAGAAAATTGTCTCCCAGATGCTTGATAAGAAATCTTTAGCTTCTTGTTCTAGACTGTTTGACATCAGAACTCTGCCTCCCAGACACTTCCTTCTGCATCTTGACTACAGACAAAAATGATAGGAGAACAGAAAGAAAGGAATAAGCACCTATTATATGCCAGGCTTTGGGCTAAGCACTTTAAATTATTACCTCCTAAATTATTACCTCCTGATTTACACAACAACTCTGTGAGATAGGAGTTGTTATTATCCCTGTTTTATAGATGAGGAAACTGAGGTAATTTTGCTCAAGGTCCCATAGTTTAAAAAATGTCTGAGGCCAAATTTGAGAAGCTAGATGGGAAAAAGATCTTCCACACCACAATGCTTTGGAACTTACCTAATCTTGCCCTGGATTGCTTAAAGCACATAATCAAGTTGTTGTGTTAATTAGACCAAAGTCACCAGTTTAATGTGCATAATGGTCACTGACCTTGCATTGAAAAAAAATCTCTTCTTAAAGCCCATTTGAGCCTATCTGTTCAAATATTGAGCAGATTCACCTTTGACATTGGGTGAGCATTAACCTAGATTAGAGACATTGCCATAACTGATTAGAGATTCACTTCTGACCTGCCCTGAAGTCCTATCCTGAGCCCTGACCCACTCCCAATATCAACCTAAGCCCTAAACTTGTTCAGAAACTTTCTACTCTGTTCTTAGCCCAAGAATCAACCCTGGTGGCGGGGTTTTACCCTATCAATTGTTCAGACATTCAATCATATTCAATTCTCCATGTCCCCTTGAGGTTTTCTTGGTGAAGATACTGGAGTGGTCTGACATTTCTTTCTCCAGTGGATTAAAGCAAACAGAGATTTAAATGATTTGCCAGGATGACACAGCTAGTAAGTATCTGAGGCTATATTTGAACTCAGGTTTTCCTAACTCCAGGCTTGGAGCTTTATCCATTGAGCCACTTAGCTGCTTCACAGGTTTATGTTGTGGGTCAAAATGGTGCTCAACTGAAAAAGTGTAGATGCCCAATACAACGCATTCTCCTCCCTGCTCAATGTGGATATAGCTCAAAGCAAAAGGTCATCCAAGACAGGGGTTCTTAATCTTTTTTGTATTGTGGACCTCTTTGGCAGTCTCTTAAGAATCATGTTTTCAAATGTATAAGATAAAATACATCAGAATACAAAGGAAACCAATCATACTAAGATAGTTATCAATACAGAAAAAAAAAAAAAGAAATTTCACAGAGCTCCTAAAATCAATCCTCAACCCCACTGAGGGCTAAGAATCCCTGAGCCTTGGATGAAAGTAGCCATATTTCTTGTCAGAATGGTGATCTTCCCAGGGTACCTAGCTCAAGACCATCTCCCCTAGCATCAAGCTCATTTTGTTTCCCTAACAGGGAAGGATTCTTCCCTGGCAAAATTGCAAGCCTCCATACATGACAAAGTAGGATTCTCAGGCTCTTCGGGGGCAGATTGGGCTCAGCTATTAGGACCCCTACAGCATATTGTAGGGGTCTTTCTTTCTTTCTTTTTCCCTGAGGCAATTGGGGTTAAGTGACTTGCCCAGGGTCACACAGCTAGGAAGTGTTAAGTGTCTAAGGCCAGATTTGAAGTCAGGTCTTCCTGACTTCAAGGCGGGTGCTCTATCCACTACGGCTCCCATTCTTTCTAAAATCCTCTCTGCTCCCAGGCTGGTCACTTACAAGAAGGGAGGGTTAGCCATGGGAAGCTTCCTTTCCAACTTGCCAGGAGATAATTATGTAACCTTGGTTGGGAAGTGCCCCAAGATCTGGATGGGTGTGATATAAATAATAATCTACCAATAATAAACACTGACATATCATTCTGGATAACAGTGTAATGACTGCGGGTATTAGCACAATTGTTGTCTTTATTGTTGTAATCTGTCACTTTCACTCGGCTGCTATAATGAAAGGAACGAATTAATGAAAACATTATGCTAATTATATATTTTAAATGTCATGTTTATTAGTTTTACCCAAAGACTGGCTGCAGTAATAAGCACTATTAACTCTTTAACAAGCATATACATTTTCCAAAAGTTCTGCTGATTCAGCACTGAATATGGAAGGTAATCCCAGACTGTTAATCTGATAGGTCTAGAATGTCCTAGATGGGAGGAAGTTTAGAATATTTAACATAAAATGTTAGAACAAGAAAGGATCACAACCTACAATCAAAAATGTCAAAATGGGAAAGGACCTTCAAACACAGAGATAATGAAGTCTAATAGAGCAATCAGGAAGCCTGGTTCCTAAATCTGGTTCTGACATTTACCAATTCTCTGTGATCCTGAGAAAATTATTTAATCTTCAGCATTCCCTCTGGGCTCCTTCTCCCAACCCCAAATTGCACAGAAAATGGCTGGTTATTTAATCCCTCAGAATTCTAGAGATAACTCTGTTTTACTGAGATTGCTAATATTGTCACTCATAAATCACTATCAGTTGAGGTGTCCATTATCGATCTCTATTATCTTTTAGAAAAAGGGATTTAATGAGAAAGTATATCAAAAAGAGTAGTTATAAAAATTTTGAACCTTTTTCCTCCTCTATAAAATGGAGGCTAAAATACTTAGGATCACAGAGCTGGAGGGGACCTCAGAGTGCAACCCCCTTCTTTTACAGATAAGATACAGATAAGAAAACTGGTAACACAATTTGTAAGTATCTGAGGTAGAATTTAAGCCTGGGTCTTCTTGGTTCTGAGTTTTAGCACCCCATTTATTATACCATGTTGGGTCTATTTATCCTACAAAATTTTTGTGAGGATGGTATTTTGTAAACTTGGACATGAATCTGTTGTTATTGTTAATAACAAAGAATTCCAAAGAACTTCAAAGCAAAAAACATGGAAAAGCAAAAAGGGGTAAAAAGGTTAAGAAGCCCTGATATAGAGGGAATTCCTAACTGGGCTGAGTGATAGCTTTAAATGACCTATCTGAGGCCACTTTCAATTCACATACTAAGTCTATGAGTCTATGCATAATTTTAAGGTTAAAAAAAAAACTTTCCTCACAGGAATTCTATGAAGAAGGGGGATAATGAGATATTATATTCCAATAGTTCAATGGAGCTCTGATTGATTTCATGCTAATGTAAGCATTTCTTTAAAAAATATAGATCCCAACTGACTTCTGAGGGTAGAGCCAAAATGACAGAGTGAAGCCAGGAAGATGCTCGAGTTCTCCCAGATTCCCTTGAAAACCACATGAAACCAAGCTTCTGAACAGTCTGATGGAATAAAACTAACCCCCAGCTCAAATTAGATTGGAAAAACTTCAAGAAAGGTGAGTCTTACTGGGATAAACAGGAGTGTTCAACAAAGCTCTGACAGAGTCTGGGAAAGCCAATGAAAGATCTTAATCATGTCAGATCAGAAATTGAAACCCATGGTCCTGGCTCAGTAGTGGAGCAGACCAGTGGGACAGCCTCCAAATCCAGCTAAGTATTTGCAAATACTTAGAAACCAGGCTATGTCCTGAAAGGAGCAATTGAAGCTACCCCCTACAAACACAAAAAACCCCATGTTCAAAGCCATGGTTCAAAACTGCACAGGAAGCTTGAGACAGCACCCCCAGGAGCAGAGCTCAAAAATAAAAGTTAAAAAGAGGAAATACCAAAAGAAAAGGAAAGAAAATGAGCAAGAAACAGAAAAGAACCTTGACCATAGAAAGCTACCATGGTGACAGGAAAGACCAAAAAACACCAACTCAGATGAGGACAAAATGTCCAAAGAGGAAATCCCAAAGAGTAATATGAATTGGTCTCATGGCCAAAGAGGCTTCTTAGAAGTGCTCATAAAATACTTTAAAAGGGAAATAAAAGAGGAAGAAAAAATGAGAAAAGAAGTGACAGATATGTAAGAGAGAGTCAACAACTTGGAAAAGAAAAGCAATTCCTTAAAAAATACAATTAGCCCAATGCAAAAAAAAAATCCACTGAAAAAAAAACAATACCTTGAAAGTAAAATTAATCAAATAGAAAAAGAAATATAAAAACTAACTGAAGAAAATCATATTTTAAAAACTAGAATAGGACGAATGGAAGCTAATGACTCTATGAGACATCAAAAATCAGTCAAACAAATTAAAAAGACTGAAGAAAATGTAAAATACCTCATTGCAAAAACAGACAATCTGGAAATAGATCTAGGAGAGATGATTTAAAGAACATTAGTCTACTTGAAGGCCATGACCTCCTTCCCAAAGAATGGTCCCTGTGACCATTCTTCAAGAGATTATCAATGAAAACTGCCCTGATATACTAGAAAGAGAGGGGGAAATAGTCATTGAAAAAAATCCATCAAATACCTTCAGAAAGAGATCTCACAAGGAAAACCTCAAAGAAAAACTCCAGAACTATGATCTTATGGAAAAAATACTGCAAGTTGACAGACAAAAGCAATTCAAGTATCAAGGAGCCACAGTCAGGATTACCTAGGATCTGGCAGTGTCTACAACAAAGGATCTGGAGGACCTAGAACACTTTGTTCCAGAAGAACCTGGGGCTACGACCAAAAATTGACTACTCAGCTAGACTAAGCATCATCTTTCAGGAGAGGAGGTGGATTTTCAATGAAGTAAGAAACTTTTAATCATTTGTATTGGGAAAAAAAAAGAGGGGGCAGATCCAAGATGGCAGAGTGTAGACACGACTTTCTGTGACCTCCTCTGACCTTTTTTCAGACCAACTGCAGATTAAGCCTCTGAACTAGTTCTGGAGTCAAAGCTCCCCCAAATATTTGGAGTACAACACATTCCCAGAAGAAGTTACCTTGGAAGAGCTTCAGAACAGTCTGTTTCAGGTAGTCAGGGGAACAGTTTGTCAGGCTCAGACAGCAGCACAGACAGGGCAGGAAGCCAAACTGGGACTCAGAGTGGCAGTTTCTAAGCACCTGGGAAGTTTCTGTGAGGCTCTTGGGCCACTCTGCCATGGTTACAGGCAAGTGCTTTAGCAGATCTGCCTTTTGTAAAAGATAGATGGTAAATTACTAAGAACATTAGATTTGCCCAGTACCAGAAGTCAATCAGCCAAACTGCCCCAGGGCAAATTAAAAATAGTGTTGCTCCTTTGCTTTGAACAGACCTCAAGCTTTTTAAAAAATGGATAAAAAGCAAAAAAGAACCCTCACCATAGACAGCTTTTATGGAGAGAGAGAAGGGCAGATCTCAGATCCTGAGGCTCATAAAGGTAAAGCAACTCCAGAGGAAGCCACAAAGGGAGACATGAGCTGGTCCCCTTTCATAAGGCTTTCCTGGAAGTTTGCATAAAGAATCTCAAGAGAGTTAAATGAAAAATGGGAAAATTAAGTGAGATCATTGCAAGAAGGATATAATGCCCTACAAAAGAGATATGAAAAAGACACCAATTCACTGAAAAACAAAATTGGTGAAATGGGAAAAGTATGCAATGAACAAATTGGCCAATTACAAAAGAAGCTTAAAAAGGTAACTGAAGAAAATAATACATTAAAAATTAGAATTGAACAAATGGAAGTGAACGAATCAATAAGACCTCAAGAATCAGTCAAACAAAAACAAAAAAAATGAAAAAAATAGAAGACAATATGAAATATCTCCGAGGAAAAAACTGACCTGGAAAATAGATCTAGGAGAGACAATCTAACAATTATGGGACTTCCTGAAAGCCATGATGAAAAAAAGAATCTAGACACTATCTTATAGGAAATCATGAAAGAAAACTACCTTGATGTTTTAGAATCAGAAGGTAAAGTAGCCATTGAAAGAATTCACCAATCACCTCCTGAAGGAGATCCCAAAATTAAATCCCCACGGAATATCATGGCTAAATTTCAGGACTATAGCATCAAGGAAAAGATATTGCAAGCAGCTAGAAAGAAACAATCCAAATACCGAGGAACAATAATTAGAATCATCCAGGATCTATCAGCTTCCACCTTAAAAGATCAAAGGACCTCGAATCAGATATTTCCAAAAGGTAAAGGAACTTGGATTACAGCCAAGAATAAGCTATCCAGCTAGAATGAGCATTATCTTCTTTGGAAGAAGATGAAAATTTAATGATATTGGTGAATTTTACCTATTTCTAATGAAAAGACCAGATCTGAACAAAAAAATTGACCTCCAAACACAAAACTCAAGAAAAGCATAAAAAGGTAAAATGGAAATAACTCTTGAGAAATATGTTTCTATTTTGGATATACTTAAATAATAAGGGTATAATTTGATTTTACTTTGATAATATTAAAAAAACAGAACTAAACAGAAAATTTGATCTGCAAACACAGAACTCAAGAGAAGGTGAGAAAATGATATCTGTAATTCTTGAGAACTATCTCTTATTGGAACAATTAGAGGGGGAGGGGGCATCACATGGACAAAAGGTATGATTGTGAATGGACTCTGATGTGATGATATCAAAGAAAAAGACATTAAGGGGTGGGAAAAGAACTATACTGGGAGAAGAACAAAGGGGAAGTATAATGGGACAAATTTGATCATATGAAGAGGCACAAAAGACCTATTACATTACAAGGAAAGAAGGAAGGAGGATGAGCATTATCTGAAGCTTGATTTCATCAGTTTTGGCTCAAAGAAGGAATAACTTAATCATTCAATTGGGTATAGAAATTTATCTTACCCTACAAAGAAGTAGGAGGAGAAAGAGGAAAGAAAAGGGAGGGACTAGATAGAAGGTAGGGCAGAAACACTAGGAGAAAGAGGTAAGAAAAGGGAAAGGAGAAATAGAAAATAAGGCAGGTAGTGGGTGGGGTGGGTTAAAAAATCTCTGAGGGACAGGATGGAATTTAGAAAATAAAAGTATTCACAGGGGATAGAATAGGATGGAGGGAAATATAGAGCTTGTAATCTTAACTGTGAATGTGAATGGCATGAATTCTCCCATAAAATAGAAGTGAATAGCAGAGTGGATTATTAAATAAAATCCTACAATATGTTGTATACAAGAAACATATTTGACAAAGAGAGACACATACAGAATAAAGGTAAAAGTCTGGAAGAGAATTTATTATGCTTCAACTGAAGTTAAAAAAAAAAGTAGGGGTAGCAATTCTGATCTCAGATAAAGCAAAAGTAAAAATAGATCTAATTAAAAGAGATAAGAAAAAAGGGATAAGAAAGGAAGTACATCTTGATAAATGGTACCATAAACAATAAAGAACTAACTATACTAATTGTATGAGCACCAAGTGGTAGGGCAGCCAAATTCTTAGAGAAGATTTTAAACCAGTTACAGGAAAAAATAGACAGCAAAACTATATTATGGGGACCTCAACTTCCTCTCTCAAAATCAGACAAATATAACTACAAAATAAGCAAGAAAAAAATTAGAGAGATTAATTGAATTAGAGAGAATTAGTTGAATTAGTTGAACCTAAATATCTGGAGACATTTGGAGAAAACTGGCTAGAAATAAAAAGGAATACACATTTTTCTCAGCAGACATGGCACTTACACAAAAATTGACCATGCATTAGGGCATAAAAACTCACAATCAAATGCAAAAAGGCAGAAATAGTAAGTTCTTCTTTTTTGGGCCACAACATAATGAAAATTATATTCAATAAAGGTGCATGAAAAAATAGACTAAAAACTAATTGGAAATTAAATAATCTAATTTGAAAGAATGGATGGGTCAAACAACAAATCACAGAAACAATCCATAATTTCATCCAAGAGAATGACAATAAGGACACAACATACCAAAAGCTATGGGATGCAGCCAAAGCAGTTCTTAGGGAAAATTTTATATTTCTCAATAGTTACATGAATAAAATACAGAAATACATCAATTAATTGGGCATGCAACTAAAAAAAAATAGAAAAAGAACAAATTAAAAACCCCCAATTAAATGCCAATTTAGAAATTCTGAAACTGAAAGGAGAGATTAATAAAATTGAAACTAAGAAAACTACCAAACTAATTAATAAAACTAATAGCTTTTTATGAAAAACCAACAAAATAGATAAACCTTCAGTTAATTTGATTAGAAAAAGAAAGAACAAAACCAAATTACTATCATAAAAAAGAAAAAGATAAACTTACTACAAATGAAAAAGAAATTAAAGCAATAATTAGGAGCTATTTTGCCCAACTGTATGCCAGCAAGTCTGACAATCTAAGCAAAGGGGATAAATATTTACAAAAATATAAATTATCCAGATTAATAGAAGAGGAAATAAATTACTTAGTCTCATTATAGCAAAAGAAATTGAACAAGCCAACAATGAAAAAGGGTATGATGGATTTACAAGTGAATTCTACCAAATATATAAAGAACAATTAATTCCAATACTATGTAAAGTATTTGGAAAAAATAGGCAAAGAAGTCCTGCCAAATTCCTTTTATGACAAAAATATGGTGTTGATATCTAACCCAGGAAGAGCTAAACCAGAAAAAGAAAATTACATACCAATCTCCCTAATGAATATAAAAATAAATAAAATATTAGCAAAGAGATTACAGCAACTTATTAGCAGGATAATAGACTATGACCGAGTGGGATTTATACGAAGAATGCAGAGTTGGTTCAATATCAAGAAGACTGTTGCCATAATCAACCATATCAATAACAAAACCAAGAGAAATCATATGATAATCTCAATAGATACAGAAAAAGCTTTTGACAAAATACAGCATCCATTCCTATTAAAAACATTATAGAGCATAGGGATAAAGGAAGTTTTCCTTAAAATAATAAGTAGTATCTATCTAAAATCAACAACAAGCATTATTTGTAATACAGAAGAGGGAAGAAAAGATGAAAAAGCAAGATAGTATCACAAATGTGGTATTTCTGACTCAGGTCTTTTTTTTTTTCTTTTGGTGACAGAAGAAATAAGTAGAAAGTAAATAGGAAAAATATATGTATATGTGTGTGAATATATATAAATATATACATATATATAGACAAAGACATAAACACACACACACATACACACACACACACACACACACACACACACACACACACACACACCCCTAGGAAGAATACTCAAGTAACAAGTATTTATTAAATGTTTATGATGTACTAGGCAAGACTTTGGAGACATGAAGTGAAAAAGAAAATCTCTTTCCCCAACAAGTCATTATAACATATAATCTAGTGGAAAGCACATTGGATTTGGGTTCAAATATCTAGTCAGCTTCAGTGGTAAGGTTGGTGATGTCATTTCCTCTATAAGACTCATTTTTTTTTTTTTTTTGCTGAGGCAATTGAGGTTAAGTGACTTGCCCAGGGTCACACAACTAGGGCATGTTAAGTGTCTGAGACCAGATTTGAACTCAAATCCTCCTGACTTCAGGGTTGGTGCTATTCACTGCACAACCTAGCTACCCCTATAAGTCTCAATTTCTACAACAATGAAATGACAATTTGGCTCTAGATTATTTCTAAGGTCTTCTTAGGATCAAATCTATGGTTCCATTGTGCTTTAGGCAATTTGGGATAATTTCTATGATATTGTCTATTTAGCCCTGAATAAATTATTTTGACAATCCTTAAAAATAAAAAGAAAGAGAGAAAAATATAGATCCCATTCTCTCCATGCTGGCTTGTCCTATGAAACTCTCAATCATGTCTTCCCATAATATGATCACAAAGTATCCACCTAACATTCTAGGAGATCCCTCCCATTCTCTTTAAATTGCATAGATGCCAATAGTGTATACTGGTTAGATTAGTTATCCACCTTAATTCTCCCTATGGAATCAGGCCATCCATTTCCTTTTCTAGTCATTTCTTTCTTTGCTAGAGCATGTTTAGCCACTACTCCATTTCAAACAAAATATAGTTGTATGTACTATATTACCACCTGTTTGAGGCAGCTTGGTGGCACAATGGATAGAGTACAAGCCCTGGAGTCAGGAGGAGCTGAATTTAAAGTCAGCTTCAGATACTTACTAGCTTCGTGACTTACAAGGAAGTCACTTTAATTCTATTGGCCTCAGTTTCCTCATCTGTAAAATGAGTTGGAGAAGGAAAAAGCAAGGCACTCCAGTAACTTTACAAAAAAACAAATTCAGTCACAAAGTGTCAACCATGACTGAACAACAGCAAACACCTGTTCATGGTTACCATTTGCCTTTCTATTGCCTTTTGGGAAATATATGGAAACTGTGTTGTTCCATACATCATAGGCATATATCACAAAAAGAATATCTGTGATCAAGTGAGATAACATATATAGAGTACTTTGTCAACTTTAGAGTGCTATATAAATAATATCTATCATTATTAATTACTATTGGTGCTAAAAGATGGGTTTTTGTTTCAAGGAAGTCTGTTCTCATTCTCCTTGTCAATTCTAGGGCCACAACATTGCCAGTTGCTATTATCTATCCAAATTACATACTGATGAGCATACACTATATAATACCCATTCAACTGCATTTCATATTCTGGACATGAGGTATTTTTCATCCACTTGCATTTTTCTAGGATAGTGACTGTGGATCTCATTTAGGTAGCTCTTAGATATCATGGGATTTGATGCATTGATTAGAAAGCAAAGACAAGCTGGAGTAGTTGGAGGACTTCACCATATGTAGGTGATATAGACTTTATCCCAGACAATGGTGAACATCTTTGAAGAATATGAATGTCTTTGTTTTATGCTTTTCTTAATAATAGAGAATCGTGAAACAAATATATTTCTGTTATTGTATCTTTTAAGAAAACTTGTACATTTTTGACATATGCACAGGAGACATAAATGATAGTAAAAATGTAATCTTCTATGGAATATTACTTTCAAAAGACCAACTTTTCCTTTCTAATATTCTCATCAAGGATGCCCTCAATGCATATGTAGCTATTCTAACAATTTTTAATAGATGAGAAAGCAAGTATATGGACTAGTAGTTACTGACATTCTCTCAGTCACTTTTATTTTAATAAAAAAAATTAAGTTTAAGGTTTTATTCCAGTCTTTTATATTTTCCATACCCTTACATGCCTTGAAAAGTGATGGCTAATTGCCATCAAAATTGCCATTAAATATATATATATATATGTATACACACACACACACACACACACACACACATATATATATATAATGTGTGTATATGTTTATATAAAGATCTCCTCTACATACACTCTTATTTATTCCCACTAATTTTTCCATCTTTGTTTTCTATGATATCATTTCCATTTCTACAAAAAGCACATCAAAGATTATGATATTGATGTTCAAATGTGATTGTTCTATTGTGCTTGATGAAAAGAATGTTATAAAATTCTTCATAGATCTTTTCCATTTTTTATCTGTCTGTTGCCCTCTTTCCATTTTTATCCCTGAATGTCCTTTATATGACTCTGCCTAATTATATCAAGATTTCCTTATACTTACTTTTTTTTCTTATGCTTCTTGTTTTATTCATTATTATTGCTCATAATCTCGAACCATCTTTCTGTTTAAGAGGTTACAAATGGATTTATATTGTAAGCTCACCCTGCTCTTGATTGCCACATAACCTTGCTTGTCAAAATGAATAAGTATTTGCTAACTTAAGGTAGCTTTTAAGTTCATTTGGACTCTTTCTTATAGTACCTGATTTACATGAGCTGAATTTCTTTATGAAAATGCCATCATGCTGTCAATTTCTATTTCTCCAGTTATTTCTCAAACTTTGGTATTAATAACTTTTTAAAATAGGTCAGATTAAAGCTTTCTGCATTGTATGCCGTATCTTTTGCCCATTTGTGTTCTTTCTTCCAGAGCTGTGTTAATTTTGATCTTTGTTCTAACAAGTTACTGGTTTAATTGTATACAGATACACTTGACTCAGGAATAACTTTCACATCATTCAAAAGTCATTTCCCATATGCTAAAATGAAATGATTTCATTTTTGTAATGGTATTTGGTGTTCATCATGTTCAGGACCTTCCAATTCAAGTATTATTATTGTTATATTAAGTGATTTTTTCCAGGTAACAAAGATCATTAGAATTAAAGCCTCAGATCCAGATTTCCTGATTCCAAATCAGGAAGCACTATGCTTATAATTCAAAGCCCTTTTCTCTTTGTTTCACTGAATTCATTCAACCAAACTTTGGGGCCCAACAGAAGAAGAGCTCCTAATAACTAGAAAACAGAGTATCCCACAAGACTTTGGTCTTCTTTCCAGGCCATCATTAGTACTTGGCTCTCTAAGCCCAGATTATAGTTCTATCCAAATCAGAAGTACAGCTCCTAATTCTCTAGAGGCTTAAAGCTTACAAAGCCTTTTTCCCCAATGCTACTCAGTGAGATAGATAATGCTAGTATCACTCCATTTTACAAAAGGAGAAAGTGAGGGTCAGAAAGTGAAGGTTGAATGTATTAGACTATCTGCCATCTAGGGCAGGGGGTGGGGGGAAGGAGGGAAAAATTTGTAACAGAAGGCTTTGCAAAGGTCAGTGTTGAAAAATTACCCATGCATATGTTTAGAAAATAAAAAGTTTTAATTTTAAAAAAAAGAAAGTGAAGGTTGAGTGAAATGATATATGGTCAAACATGTAGTAAGTATCAGAGCCAGAGTTGGAAGTGAAATTTCACTGATATCACATTCTAGACTTTTCATTTCCCAATTTTACCCATCATTCTCTTCCCTAAACATCCTAGTAAGGAGAGTCTGAGTTAGCCTGAGGCTTTAAGGTCCTAGTTTGTAGTCCTAGTGAAGAGGGTTGCTCCTCAAAGAAAGGAAGAAGCCCCTTAATGATGAACTAGAAATGAGCTTGCTAAATAATAAGGTTGTTAATATGTTTTGTGTTTAAATGTCCTAGAAGGATCTAATGAGCCATGCAAAAGAAAGATGAAGAGCTGTGAATTTGCATTCATATTAGTATTATTAATATTATTAATAATGATAATCAGTTTCACTTTCATTGACTCAAAAAAGTTTACAAAATGCTTATTTTCTCACAATGGTGAGCAAAGAGGGCAAAGCAAGTATTATTAGCCCTATTTTACAAATGAGAAAACTGAGGCTCTAAGAAATGAATTGACTTGTTCAGAGTCACACAATTATATTCACTGGGACTAATCCTTTCTTTTGTGGACCCAATTCTCTTGGTACTTATATGTCTTAGAACAAGTAGTTTTTTTCACTCCAGCCCATAGATTGCTAAATTTCATGATGGAAGCTTTTCTAGTTACTCTTGTGTTTTCCCAAATGTCAATGTGATTCAATTAGTTAAACGTATTTTAAGTGCTTATTATGTGCCAGGAACTGTGAAAAACTAGATAGTCAAGGAGATGTCCCATAACTATCAGACCTCTTTATCTACAAGAGACCCCTTGAGGTCCATTCAGAACAGTTTATGCCCCAAGAATAATCTACATTTCTTCCTATAAAAACAATGCTGCTATACTTAATATACTCCCCCAGTTCTGGACCTATACAAATTTATACTGACCTTCCTGGATTTAAGTCCTAACTAAAATCAAACCTTCTATAAGAATCTTTCTCTAACCCCTCTTAATTCTAGTACTTTTACTTTTTAAATTATTCTTATCACATAGATATAAATCAATCGCATTGATTTGTATAGATTTGCTTGCATGTTGTGTCCTCCAGTTAAACTGTAAACTCCTTGAGGAGAGGGACAGTTTTTTTGTCTTTTTATATACCCAGTGCTTAGCACAGTGCCTGGCACATAGTAGGTACTTCATAGTGATGGGTTGATTGATGTCCTACAAGAAGCTTTTCTCAGTCAATATCAGCCATGATATACTTTGTGTATATATATTTATCTATGTACATCTTTTATCCCTCAAATAAAATGTAAGTTCCATGTGGGCAAGAGTTCTTTGCCTTTGTATACCCAGTGCCAAGCAGAGTTCTCTATATTTAGCTGGATCTTAATAATAGCTACTGAATTATAATGAATTGAATTAATTTATCTAATCAGTTGGCCTAGATAAGTGTGCTAATGGTCAAGGGCTAAGGGAAATCCTGGACAATGAACTTACACCCAAGGCTTTTTTACCAAGGTGTTCTGAAGATAATGCCCTGAGCTTCTACTATTTCAAGAGGAAAAGACAAATGGAAAGATTTCAGGTAAAGAGAAGTAAACATTGAAATGTGTTCCACTGGAACTGGAAGGAGAGGTATTGGACTAAACTAGGGGCAGAACAGATCAGAGCCCATGGAACAAGTACTCACACTATCCTGTGTCCTCCATAATCCTGAAGCATCATTTGATTCCATTCCCAAGGTCACAGACAAATATATTTTAGAATAGACAAAGGTCTTTCTTAGAAGTTTTTATATTCAACTCCCTTACTCTGTGAGCCCTGGACCCCAGGCCTCTAACTCTGGAGAAGATCTTTATCCTCTCTAGCCCACAATAACCCTATTTCCTGGCACTTATGTTTCTCCCATATATATATTTCCCTCAGTTTTTGGTTTTTCTTCATTTTAAAAATGAGGAAAGTGAAGTTCAAGAAGATGATATGATTTGCTCCAGGTCACAAAGGTAATTCAACTTAATAAAGGTTTAAATACTTGCTTCTATGTGCCAGGCACTGAGCTAGGTATGAGAATCAAGAAAGAAAAAAATGAAAGTTTCCAGCAGAGCCAAAAATTAAAGCCATGTTCAAATCCAAAATCCAAATAACTCCAAATCCAGTGTTCTTTCCATGTTTCTCACTCATCCCTCCCAAAAGATCATGGGATTAGGGTATCTGGTCTCTTCCTTCATATTCTACACCTCCAGGCTACTCAGTGACAAGATTTCATTGGGCTGAGCTTGCAGTTCCCTTCCCCCTCTCCCTTTGCAAAGGCCAATCTATGATTTTTTTTTTTTTTGTCGTCATGGGAACCACTTTATCAAAAGCCCACATGCACAGGATAGAAACTGATGGCTAGAAGGTCAAAGACATCCAGGGAAAGCAAAGAAGGGCTAGGTTAAAAATTGAAGAAATAGTGAAAGGGAAATTGCTTTTAAAGAAACTGAAACAATGCAGAGAGATAGAAAGGAAGTGCAGAGGAGTAAAAATGATTGGATAAATGAAGAGGAAAGGGTAGGTGGAAGGCATGGATGAATGGGTTGATTAAAAGAAGTGTAGGGTAGCTAGATAGGTGGTGATGGTTGGTTGTCCTTCCTTCTCAAAAAGAACCATGGTATCAACAAGGTAATGCCATGACGTGCAAGTGAGTTGGATTTAAAGGAGAGTGGGGTGTGCAAAGTCATTAGCCTTGCTTTCTCCTCCAGAACCGTCAGGGTCCTGTAGCGAGATATAGCTAAAATGAATGAAGATGGCCTTCAGCAAGCTGGGTAGGTAGTTGGAGTAAGATTAGTGGATAGATAGATGGGGATGTGAAGATGGAGGGCTCATGGTTATATGGGAAAGAAAATTGAAATGGTGAATTCATTGTGGAAAGGACAGATAAAAATCTCTTAAACAAATGTTAACTCCCAACAATAGCCTTAACAGTCACACTAGGAAATTGCATTGTGATACAAGAGTAGGCACAATTAAGTAGGAAGCAAGAGAGCTTAGATCTTATTCCAACTCTACCATTGACTTGTTGTGTGACCTTGGAAAATAACTTATATCTCTGGGACTCGGCTTCCTTCTTTGTAAAACAGAAACAGAGAGAGAGAAAAAAGAGAAAGAGAGAGAGAGAGAGAGTCAGACTAGATGATGTTTTAAGGTCCCTTGGATTTTATAATTATGTGATTCTTCTATTCTGTGATTCATCTCTAAGATTCTATGATTCTGTCATTCTATGATCCTCCTTAGGCCTCTTTGAGTCTGACTGAGAGCAGAGCAGAGATACTCACAGCCAGCATTCTAATGAGGCATTTGAGCCGGAAGTCATTTAGGCATATACACTAGATTGAATGCACTCCAACTTGCACAAAATTAACTGCTATCAGGGCAGAGCAAAGAGAAAGACTGTTCCTGAGTGTCATATGAGGAAAGGTTTTTTCCACCAAAAATCAACACTGAGTTGCATTCTTAAGGACACTCAGAAACTTCAGAGATTAAAGGAGTCTTTGTTCTCCATCTAAACCTGCTTCCTCCTTTTTTCTCTTTTGTCTTTCTGTTGCTTCTCTTCTTTTTACTTAGAACCTGTCCCCAAGTATGAAGGACATATACATGTTAAACTCTGCTCACCTCCACACCCCCAAGTCCCACAGTACTCCCACCCATCTCTTTGGGGTTTTCAGACGAATTAGCAAAATAGATCATAGAGTTACAGAATATCAAAGCTAAGGGAAACTGAGAGGTCTCTTTAGGGAAATAGAAAAAGAATGGGACTGAAAATTTAGAAACCAAGGTTTGAGTTTTAATTCCCCATTTAACCCTGGTACTTTGGAAAAATCATTTCTCTTCTCTAGGACTCAGTCTCCTTCTCTGTGAAATAAGGGGTTTAGGCTAGACTATTTCTAAGATGCCTTCTAACTTTTCTGTTCTTTGTTCTAAAGCAACCTCAAGTACTGACCTTCTCTGTTCTAAAGGTTCTTTGTTAAACATTCTATGTTTAAAGATTCCTTCCAGACTCTTATTCTTGAAAACTAATTGCTAATGAGAGAAAATTCACTTCATTTCTGATAACTGGTAAGGGAAAAAAACAGTATTCCTGTAGGATAGATCCTAAACCCTTCCTGGACATTTCATGCCTTGCCAACAGATTTTTAAAGAAGATATAAAACAATTTGGGCCCTGAACCCATTTCACCTTTGGAGAAAATTTGTTCAGTCCCAATTACAATTTCTTAAGTTTTCTAATATATTCCAGATCTTCTCAAAGCACCCTCATGTCAATTTGGTCTTAATGTAACTTCTCTGGATATTGCCATGAAGGCTTATTACAGTAGGAATGCTAGGACTATAGACCTTACCCAGAATTCCCCAGGTTCCCAGGACTTTTAACTTTGGAAAGGAATTTCTTTCATAAAGAAGTCATTCCCTGGAGCCAAGGAGAGATGTAGAAGGAATACTGTGAGATGTACTGGTCGCTCCAAGTTTTTCACACCCAAACTATATGGGAACTGGCATACTGGGCACTACTTCTACAAGAGAAAGTGAAGGCAAGAAGGACTGAGACCTGGAATACATGAGGGTAAAGGAAAATGAGAAGATCAGTACAAGCCTACTAGCAAATTGAACTGAGTAGGAACCAACAAATGACTGCAAGCCAGTCCTTAGTATTTGTTTTCCACTAGATTTCCTGGGAGAATAGCCCAAGGAAACCATCCTCTATTTATGTGTCCAACTACTTTTCTTCCTATTTACCCTCTTACTATTTAGGGGAAGACAGAAGAAGAAGTAATAAGATTTGGTTGCTTGGTTGGTTGCCTATCCTTCAGAGTCTACAAATGGAAGTCTCATACCTTGTTACTTTAAATTCTCATTTGGCCTCTTATGCTATTTTAAATTGCTATTAAAGTATACAGACATAACAATAATTTGTGCCCAACCATGAAATTTGAGGATTGAGAGAAAGGAAACCAACAAAAAAGGGAAAGATTTTCCTTGGCTCAGACTGAGTTTGGGAGTGAGCTAATTAGAGAGAGAAATTGTTGTAATAATAGCAATTGCTGTGATAACCATACCCCATACTACTCAGAACATAAAGAGAGATTACTGAGGTATTAAGACAGTAGCAGTGAGAGATGGAAATTGGTGTGTTTCTTCAGGTAAACATATATTGCATATAGCACTCAGTCAAACTCCCCCTAGCTGCAATAACAATAGTTGCAGGAGGGAAAGATAATGAGAATTATTAGCCCCATTTTGCAGAGGAAGAAATTGAGGCCCAGAGGGAGTGATATGTTCATTATCACAGAGCAAGTCAATCACCAGAGCCAGGACTAGAAACTCTTGTACCTCCCAACCTAAGAGTTTTTGCTCTCTGCTCCTTCTCTATTTTAACCACATTTCTTGTGTTATTATCATGGTCCAAATCAAGTTATATTAAGAAACATTATAGTTCAAATAAGACTAACACCCATTTTTACAGAGTTGGAAACACATTTCTCATAGAAACCACATAAAGCAAATACTGCAGATGTTACTATAATCATTTCACAGATAGGGAAGTTGAGGCTCAGACACTGTTAAGTGAATCAGACATTGAGACTAGAAACTATATCTCTTGACTATGGAACCTACCATTCTTTCCACTAAATCATAATGACAGATTCAGAAGCAAAAGATAGGACACTAGATTTCTGAAGCCTACATTCTATTGGTCTCCTAGCAAGTGACTTAACTTGTATAATCAGGTGAGTCAATAAGTATTTTCTAAGCACCCACAGGATATATACAACAGTACTTAAATAGTACTAAGCATCTAGGTGGTAGAGTGAATAGAACATAAAACTGAAGAATTAGGAAGACCTTAGTTCAAATCCAGTCTCAAATAATAACTAGCTATGTGACTCTGGACAAATCACTTTCCTGTGTTTCAGTTTCCTCATCTGTAAAATGTGAATAATAAAAGCAACTATCTCCCAGCATTGTTATGAGGGTTAATTCATTTATTATGTAAAGTATTTTGTAAGCCTGGAGTGTGAAAAATCTAAGTTAAAATCCAACCTCAGACATTTACTAACTCTGTGACCCTGGGCAAGTCATTTAACTTATTTTACTTCACTTTCCTTATCTATAAAATGAGTTAGGAAAGGAAATGACAAATCACTACAATATCTCTGACAAGAAAACCCTAAATAGGATCAGGAAGAGTCACACATGACTGAAAAAAATGACTGAACAACAATACTTATTTTTATTTTTGTTGCTACTATGCTAGAATCATAGGATCATAAGATCTGAAATTGAAAGAGAATTTAGAGATAATAAGAGCTAACATTCACTGTGCTAAATTCTTACAAATATTATCTCATTTGATCCTTACAACAACTCTGGGAGGTGAGTATTTTTATTATCCCCATTTTACAGATGACAAGACTAAGACATTGAAATGTCTGTACATTGCTCCTTGTTCTTTCTTCTGATGCCAAATAATAAGTTTAATCCCTCTTCCATATGACAGTATTTCAAGTATAGGAAGATAGGTCTTACCTTCTCCATAGTAAATATATCCAGTTCTTCTATGCCCAAAGGGCTATCAAAAGATGCATATCCTTTGATCCAGTAGTGTTTTTACTAAGCTTATATCCCAAAGACATCTTAAAGGTGGGAAAGGGACCCACATGTGCAAAAATATTTGTGGCAGCCCTTTTTGTAATGACAAGAAAATGGAAACAGTGAAAGCCGATCAATTGGAAAATGTCTGAATAAATTATGGTATGTGAATGTTATGGAATATTATTGTTCTGTAAGAAATGATCAGCAGGATGATTTCAGAGAGACCTGGAGAGACTTGCATGAACTGATGCTGAGTGAAATGAGCAGAACCAGGAGATCATTATACACGGCAACAACAAGATTATATGATGATCAATTCTGATGGATGTGGCTCTTTTCAACAATGAGACAATTCAGGCTAGTTCCAATGATTTTGTGGTGAAGAGAGCCATCTACACCCAGAGAGAAAACTGTGGGAACTGAGTTTGGGTCACAACAGAGCATTTTCACTCTTTTTATTGTTGTTTGCTTGCATTTTATTTTCTTTCTCATTTTTTTTCCCTTTTTGATCTGATCTTTCTTGTGCAGCAAGATAATTGTATAAACATGTATGCCTATATTGGGTTTAACATATATTTTTACTATGTTTAACATATATTGGATTGCTTTCTATCTGGGGAAGGGGGTAGAGGGAAGGAAGGGAAATTGTAACACAAAGTTTTGCAAGGGTTGGTGTTGAAAAATTGTCCATGCATATGCTTTGGAAATGAAAAACTTTAATAATTTTTTTTAAAAATATATCCAGTTCTTTAAATACTCTTCATATTCCATGATATCCAAGATTCTCATCACTTGATTATGTAACCTCTCAACACTCTCTAGCTTGTTAATGTCCTTCCTAGGACATTGGACCCAGAATTGAATACAATACTGCAGCTGTGGATCAAATAGAGAAGAAGACAGTGAAGCTATTCCCTTTAATTTTGAATACTATATACCACTTCCACTGTAGCCTAAGATAGCATTAGTGGTTTTTGGCTGTTGATATGACCACAAATGTTGGTTCACGTTGAGCTATTAAGTCCTTAGCCTCCTCTTTCTCAATTTTTTTTCCAAACAATCTGCTCTCCAGTCACACCTCACTCATACTACTGAAATGATTTTTTAATTCATTTGAATTTCATCTTATTAGTTAGAGTGTAAGTTTTTTGCAAATAGAAATTGTTTCTTTCTTTGTATACCTTGTACCTAGCAGTCAGATAGTCAATAAGCATTTATTAAGTGCCTGCTATGTATAGCAATCACTGTGCTTAGCACTGAGGTTAAATCAAAAGGCAATTCCTACCCTCAAGGAGCTGCTAATCTGATGAGGAATATAACATGCAAACAACTATATGCAATTAATCTATATGCAAAATACATTGGAGATCACCAAAAGAGGGAAGGTAGTAATATTAAGGGAAAGACCATGAAAGACTTATTATACGTACTGAGGTTTTAAGTTCAATTTAAAGGAAATTAAAGAAGCCAGAAGGTTGAGATAAAGGAGAGCATTCTAGGCATATGGGATAGCCAGGAAAAATGCTGAGTTGGAAAGAAAAAGTATCTTATGAGAGGAACAGCAAGCCATATAGTAGGTATTTAAGCAATATTTATTATTTTAGTACAATTCTCTAGCTTGTCAAAATCTTTTTACCTGGGTTCAAATCTGAGCTCTGTTTCATACTTTCTTTGGATTTTAGACAGGTCATCTCATTTTCCTTATCAATAAGACAAGAATTAGCTTGGCTATGTTCTAGATTCACTTGGAGTTCTAATATTTTGTGATTCCATGACTGACTTCAATGGAAAACATTTGGTTTGAAGTCAAAAGACTGGGGCTTGAATTCTAGCTTTGTCACTTAATAATAATGGGTCTTATTTATACTTCATTTTAAAGTTTACAAAGTGCTTTCCTCAGATCTACCTTGGGAGATAAATAATGAAAATATTATCCATTTAAATTTTTTAATTTAAGAGATTCATAAAGTTTAAATGGCTTACACAAGATCATTCAGCTAGCCCATAGTAGATCTATAGCATGGTGCAGTTGGCAAGAACACTGGATCTGGAATCAAGGAGCATAGATTCATTCCAACCCTAGCTCTCTCTATCTGGGTGATTGAAACAAGTTAATCACATGACCTCTTAAATCCTCTGTTATCTCTACAATCCGATTGGATTCAATTATGTGACTTGTACACTGCTAAATACATTAGCAACCATTGCCTTGAAACAATGGAGCCATAGAAAGTAGTTCATGATACCATGTTATTAAATAGTTATGGAAGAAGCATCGTGTTAAGGAAATAAAAAACCTCAGGAGTCTGTGTTCCCTTGAACAAGTCAATTCTCATTCAGACTTTAGATTCCTTACCTCTAAAATAGATGACCTCTATTAGTAGATAACTAGTAAAGTTGAAAGGTCCTCTCTCTAAATTTCTAAAGTCTAAATTTATGCTCTCTCCTTGGAGCTTCTTCTCCCTATCATTCTCCTTGTCTCTATCCCTCTTATTTCCCTTTTCCCTTCCTTCCTTCTCTTCAGTCACTCTCTGCCTATTTTCATTTTCCCTACTGCTCACCAACACATCCAAAACTCCTCAATCTCTAAAAAGCCTTCCATTTATCCCTCTTCATAACCTTTTCAGTCATCATACAATATCTCATCTTTACTTCATTACCAAGTTCTTAAAAATAATATTCTGTACTCTTGCCTCCATCTCCACTACCCACTCTCTTCTCAACCCCTATGCAATCTGGCATCTGACTTGACCATCCTACACAAATTGTTCTCTACAAAATTACCAGTGATATCTTAAGTCCCAAATCTGATGGCCTTTTCTCAGACCATAGTCTTCTTGAACACTCTGCTAAAGTGAACACTATTGACCGCCTTCTTCCCCTATATATCTTCTCCTTCATTAACCTCTTTTTAGGTTTCTCTCTTCTAGTTCTTCTACTTTTATTCAGCCAATAAACATTTATTAAGTTCTTACTCTGGCTCTATGGTAAGCACTGGAGAGGCAAATAAGAAAAAGAAAATTAGTCCCACCCCTCAAGGAGTTTACAATCAAATAGAGGAAGATAATACATAAAAGGGAGGAAAGGTACCAATTGCAGCATGATGGAGAAGCCAGAGAAGTCCACAATGAGTGTAACAAGGCAGAAAATGAAGAGATCTGTTTCATCATCCCTTCTCTGTCTCCACTGATCATTCATCATCTTCTTCCTATCCACTAAATATGGATATAGCACCAACTCAACAAATATTTGTTATATACTAATAGATATGAGGCATTATGGGTGCTGGGGATACAAGAGAAAAACAAAATGGTTCTGCTTTCAAGAAGCTTACATTCTACTAGAGATAGAACATGTTTACGTGTAAGTAAACACAAAATCTATGAACATTAACAACAGGAGTAAGGGAAAAGTCTTTTTCTCCCACTCTCACTTGGTGACCTCATTTTCAGTTATTTTTATGTAAGTAATTGACAAATCTACATATCCACTCCAAATCTCTCTCCTGAGTAGTTCCCTACATCTCTAATTTTTTGTTGGCCACTCCCTTCCAGATGTCTCCTTGGCAATGAAACTCAACATGTCCCAAACCAAATTCACCATCTCCTGATAAACTTGCTCCAGGGCACATACACCTGTTTCTGTTGATGACACAATTATTCCTTTAGCTACTCAGGTTCAAAACATCAGAGTCATCCTTCATATCAAATCAATAGCCAAGGTCTATACATTTTGAACTTAGTAGGTCATTTCCTTCCTTTTTGTGTCTGTTCAGGCCATTCCCTGTATCAAGCACGAACCCCCTCCTTATTTTTACCTTCTGGAATCTTTATTTTCCTTCAAATATTATGTGAGATAGCACATCCTCTGTAAAACTTTCTATGATACCCTCAACTGAAAGGTATTTTTTTTCCTCTTTCTTCAAATTTTCCTAGATCACTTTAACTGTCTTCTTTGCTCTCATCATTTCCTACAACAGAGAAAAAGAGAAGTACCTTTGTCCACAGTTCAAAGACTTCTGTCTCTCATTTGCTTTTTTTTTTTCTGCCCTGATATTCAATGGCAGAATTCTCCCTTCCCTACTTCACTCTCCCTCTAAGCCATAAAGATGATGTGGCCAGTACAGACTTTGCCAAAGGGTGGATTCATGGAATTAGCTCCAGAACTAGAAAGGGCCTTAGAACTCATGTAAGCCAATCCGCTTTACAGTTGGGAAAAGCAAAGAAGAAACCTGACCCAAAATACTAAGAAGTACTAAAGCAGTAAGCATTGGAAGTGAGATTTAATCCAGGTCCTCAGACTCCAGAGCTAGTATTTCTGCTTTTTAGTGTGTTTGATAGTTTTTAACCATGTAGTTTTGATTCTAGTTTCTTCATTTTGCAAATGGAAAAAAAAAAAAAAAAACTAAAGATCCAGAGGGTTAGAGAACTAAGCCAAGATTACACAGCGTTAGAGCAGAGACTTGAGCCCAGATATCTTGCCTTTCAGTCCAAAGTTCTTTCTCTACAGAGCCATGCTGCCTCCCACTGTCTTTTCTGGAGAAGCATCACACAGGAATCAAATTTGTTTCACCTCCTCCAATTCTCCCTCCTTTCAAAGCCCTACCAGGCAGCAGGAGAAGATGTAATTAACAATCAGGTTTGTTATCATGAACACTCCGGACGTAATATTTAAAACATCGGAGCCGATTTAATTCGATACCAACGTGCGTTTCCTCGTTAAGCAGGATTTTTTTTTTCTGGCAGCAACACTGAAAATAGCTCTTAAAATGTTCAAAACACCATCTGGTCCTTAGCCAAAGTTCTGCAAACTCTCGCCTCCCACCTCCTCCCCACCACTGAGAAGGTGCTAGTGACTCACCGCTTCTCAGGGGATCGGAAATTCCCGGGGAGGTGACATGGCAGGATCGGATTTCCCAGGCTGTACCCTGATTCTCCTGGGAAGGATTCCCCAGCAGTGCCAAAAAAGCAGAGGGAATGTGGCTACAGGTGAGGGACTGTAGGATTTAGCCATTACATAGAGTAATAGGCTTCCCCGGAGTGTCCATATAGGTCATAAACAGGACAAGGACCAGCCCATATTGGAGTGACCATATTGGAGAGGGAAAATGTGTCATATTCCTGAACTAGACCATAAGCTAATTGAAAATAGGAATTGAAGCAATTATGGAGTGAAAACGTGAAATCCCATTGAACTGGAAATCAGTAGAGTTGCATCTAAATTCTACCCCTGATGATTACTCCCTGCATGACTTTAGGCAAACCACTTCACCTGTATGAAGCTTCATTTCCTCAGCTAGAAATAAGAATTCCTCAATAGCCTATCATCCCAACCTCTGAACATACATGGACAGTATTCAATCCTAGAAGCCAGTCACAAAAACAGAATTTATTTCGCCTGACTTGCCTATTCCCATCCTGGTCCATTTTAGAATATAGCCTGTTCCAGGGCTTTCCTAGACAGTATAATGAATTCCCAACTTCTCTACAAACACTCAAGGTAACAATAGAAATATTAAATACACAATAGCTTTTATTCTACCCCACAGAAAAATGAAGAAAACACAAAGGACTCATAGGAACTCATAAACAAAAGTAGAAAATACACAGAGGATTCACAATAGCCCATAAACAATCAATACAATTCTTCTCCCTCTCTGATGAGTTCTAATTTCCAACATGGTCCTAAAATCCTCCATACTGAGTAATGCCTCACATTTGATATTTTATTGATGAACACCTCAACATTTCACTCTATGGGACCATGCTGTGGAAGGAAAAGGAAAGAAGAGTTGTAGAATATAAATGTTGATCACAAAATATCTTGGGATTGATCGAGTATATTTCTTTCTTAAGGAGTAGCCTTAAACCCAAATCCCTTCTACTCTCATTGATCAGCCAACAAAACATCCCAGTCCAAAGCTTACTTGGTCATTGTTTGGGTCTTGATTGGCTCAGAGTGAGTGTAAATAGAAATTGTTTCTGTTTTGCCCAGAAATCCAAGGAACTTCCCCTCCCAGAATGATTTTTTATTTACTAGATAAAAGAGGCATTCTCCAAATCCTTCATTATCTAACTTTAATCATTGTGTGTTGCCTCAGTCAAACCTACCTCTTAAAGACTTTAGTTTGAAAGGCCAAGATCTCCCACAGCATGCAGAACCATCTCCAATCATCCAGATCTTTATCTTGCCACTGAATCCAAATGACTCTGGAAGAGAAAATGAGGCTGGTGACTTTGCACAGCCCTCCCTCATTTCGATCCAATTCATTTGTATATCATGGCATCCCATCCCTGATATCATGGTCTTCTTCCAGAATGAAGGCCAAACAACAGAAACCAATAGAGACATCCAACTTATTATGGTGCTGCTCAGAGGGTTTGGACTCCTCCAGAGGGAAAAGAAGTTGTGGCTGCTAGACTAGCAGCTCTATTTCCCTTTGTGCTGGTACTATCTGAATAACTCACTGTAATCTCAGAGGGCAAAATCTAGGCGCATCTCATGGCTTTTACCTCCTCATTCTTCTTCCCATTTTTCTAGAGCGAAGTACATGATTCTCTTCTCTCAACAAGAGATAAGAAACTCAAAAAAATTTTTCCTCTTTAGGTAGAATTCAAGATTTCTGAATTCTCTAGAGGGATGATTCCAGGAACTGTCCCCTGTGTGTTGAGGGAACACATGTCCCCTGTAGGAACACAATACACACAGCTGCTGCCCCAGATGCTTGCTTCTTTTGATCCAGGAAAGCCTATTTGGAGGTCTTTGTTCTCTGACCTGGGCTCAGAAAAGAGAAAAACACAAAAAGGAGCCTTAAATGAGGGGTACAGAAGCTTTCCTCTTAAGGCATATGGATGAGCACCTGAAGATCATCATGAAATCTTGCTAAAAGGAAGTTATTAAAGATTCTTGGATAGAGATTGAAAAAAAAAAAAAAAAGCCGAGCCTACTTCTCAGGATATCATCACCATCACCATCATCATCATTGTTGGTATTTATATGAGTAGTTTAAAGCTTACAAAGTACTTTACACAAATTATCTCATTGGAACATTATAATGCAAGAGATAGATGACATTATTATAGCTATTTTACTTATGAGAAAACCAACACTAAGGGATTTTAAGTGACTTGCCCAGAGTCATACAACTGTTGTCTTTTTTTTTTGTTTTGTTTTGTTTTGTTTTGTTTGTTTGTTTGTTTTTTGTTTTTGCTGAGGCAGTGGGGTTAAGTAACTTGCCCAGGGTCACACAGGTAGGAAGTATTATGTGTCTGAGGCCAGATTTAAACTCAGGTCCTACTGACTTCAGGGCTGGTGCTCTATCCACTTTGCCACCTAGCTGCTCCCTGTCTTTCATTTTCAAAGAGAACTAATGACATCATAGATGGTATCTTGACTTGCAAATGAATTGGATTTAAATGAGGCATAACTGCACAAAGTTGCCAGCCTCAATTTCTCTTCCAGAATCATTGAAGTACAGTGGCAACACAAAAATCAAGATAACTGTCAGTGGCCTGGGATGCAATGGCTGACCATGGCATCTTTGATGTCCAACCAAGCTATAAGATTTCTACAGCTAGAATTACCTTCATAGCTTTTGGAATAAACTCTTTTCATCTACTCCTTCCTCCAGGGAAAGTCTTCATTTGGAGTAGACATCTCACCAATTTACTGAAAAGTTTGAGCACCGTTGGTTACCCTCTACCAAGTCTGGTCCATCGGCTGAAATGGTTTACCAGGGTATGGCCACTGCATATACTATCACTTCTCAGAGCCACAGATGAGAGTTGGGTGACAGGTAAACACCAAAACTAAATGAGCAGCTTTGAAAATAGGTTGACAAGCCATTCTAGTCCTCCATGAACATTCTATATAAATACTTGAGGCATGATATGATGTCATTCTTCTTGATTCCAAGTCCAGAGCTCTAGTCACTAATTCCACCAAAGACATAAAGGGATAAGAAAGCCAAAAGCATTCTGTTAGCTTCTTTGTATAGGTCAGCACTAAGCAATAGTTCCTTCAATAGAAAGTCATCCTCTTAATGGTCCAACATGCAGACTGCATCTTGGGAATAACCCTCATCAGTAAAATTTGTCCTCTAAGAAGCACTCAAGTGTATCTGTGAATCATTCAATTCTTCCTTGGAGCAACCAAATCACTGAGATTTAAGCAGCAGATGTTTTTAGTCCTCTCAACAAGATGTCACTAAACATATCCACACCCTCTACAAGAGAGTTTTCTTTTTTTTAATTTTATTTATTCACTTATTTTTTTATGGACTTAACAAGCACCAAACAAAATGGACATTACATTTACTTATATAAGGATAGAAAAGGATTGAATATGAAACTATATAACACTATAATGTACAATTCACTTTTCTTTTTATGTGTAGTAAATGTAACTAGTGTAGTAAATGTAACTAGTAGCTTTCAAAGCTGTTCTACTTCTCTGTACTCCCTTTTAGCTATTTATTTTCTGTATTTTCTTTTTCAGTAAGATGCCTTTTCTTTTGAGAGATGCTTTCAGAAGCCCCAAAGACTCTTTACCCAGCAAATTCATCAAGATGATCAGATAATTCCTTTGATCAACTCCTTAATGTAAAATGGAGGTGGTATCATTAGCTACAATTCAGGGTTTGTTCAGAGGAAGGAACAGTATTCTGTTCACCTTAAACTGCTAGTAAATTAAATAGGGTCCTCTTATTTGAGAGAAGCAATGTGCTATGGTGGAAAAAAATTCTGAGTCAAGAATCAAAGGATCTGGTTTCAAATCCTCCTCTTATTTACTTTAAGCAAACTTTGGTTTTCTCCTTTACAAAATGAGGGATTTGGACTACACTATGGCCTTCAAGGTTAATTTAGTGCTAAAACTATTATTCTATTATTATGTAAACATGTCCCCCACCCTCCCAAGGTCCAGAACATGGCTTTGAACCTCTTAGATATTTAACTTTTTTTGTTTCCTTAATGATAATAATAAAATATCAATATTCAAGCTTCTGCCTACCTCAATATAGCTAACATTGCTATTAATATGTACAAGTGGTGCAGGTTGCTTAGTTCCAGTCTCTTCTTCCATTGGATGGAGAGAAGATTGTTAGAGATAGACATCTAGGCTAATCAGGGACTATATCTATAGACAGAAGGCCTCACACCAAAATAATTCTTATCTAACCTATTCATTATCAGTACATGTCAAGTTAAGGGAAGTTTGCCTACTCTAAATCAATGCATATGTAAGAAACTCCAAATCCTTGGTATAACATATATGTATAAAAACACACAGACCCTAAGTATAGCAATGTCTAGATAGGGCTCACTCCTCAGAAGCCCATTTGTGGCTTAATTTTCCTAAACTATAGATGGAAATGGGGAGCTAGATGGCACAATGGATAGTGTACCAGGCCTAAAGTCAGAAAGACATCTCCTTATGTTTGAATCTAATCTTGCTACACTTACTAGCTATGTGACCTTGGGCTAGTCCATTAACCTTTGCCAAGAAAATCCAAATGGAATCACAAAGAGTTGGACATGATTGATACAAGTAAACTACAACATAGATAGAATTACATAGTAAGTGGTGACAAAAGCAGAATCAACATTTTTTTGTATCTTACCTATGAGATAAATGCTGTCATTATCCCCATTTTATAGATGAGTAAACTGAGATTACATGACTTTCTCATGATTGCACTAAGTAAATATCAGAGAGATGATGTGAACCCATCTTCCTAATTTCAGATACAACTATGCTTTATTGACTGCTAGTAATTTCTGCACTATTGAAAAACCCTGTAAATTAGACTGAGTGTTGAGTTTTGTTCTTGCCTCTCAAAATCCTGAGTCTGAGGTGTGCAATAAGACACTATCTCCTCCCACACAGGGCGTAACAACTATGCCTCTCAGAAAATGGCATTCTTGAATTGCTATGAGCAGAAAACAAAAATAATCATAATAGTATAGCCCCTGATGATAAGTTTTCCAGGCTGGTCCCTCAAAGCAAAACAGACAAAGCAATTTCCCTCTGGGGCCCCTCAGTGGAGACCTGCCCGGGGCTATCCTCTTATGACCTTTGAGAGCCAGGGATCATCTCCATACCACCATCTTGGTGATTAAATCATGGAAACTATTTGTTTTCATGTATATAGTGCTCTCCAATTAACAAAATGCTCCAATGGCATTCCCATACTTCATCCTCTAGAGAACCCCATGAGGTAGAGGAGGACAGGGACCATTATCTATATTTTATAGATGAGAAATGGAAAATCCCAAGATTTGTTGATGTTGTCTTGCCAAATAGCTAACAAATGGCAGAACCATAATAGAATCAGGTTTCTGGCTCCAAACCCAAAGTTTTAGTTACCATATCTAAATGATTTCAATAGTAGAAAAATGATAAGACTAGAGGGGGAAGCAGCAAGGAAGATAGCAAGAGGTTACCAGGTGGCTGGCATTAATAGAATTTAACAGGAGAGGTCTAGGTAAGGAATTAGAGCAGAGGGCCAGGGGAGTCCAACTGGTAATGGGCTAGGTAGACAAGTGGCCATCATAGGAATGGCTCAAAGCTGGGATTCAGGGACAGGACTCTCAGGAAAGGTTCCAGTCCACCTGGGATACTGAGCAAGAAAATATAACAGAGATTCAGGTTTGGAGAGATAGAACTAAGTATACTAAAGAATTTCAATGGGTACTTGCTGTTTGAGGAGGAAATCCTAAAACTCTATAAGTCAAAAATATGGTTTGTATGAATTCTTATAATTGATGTCTTACTGCTTGCTTTTATAATGAGTAAGGGAGGAACTAGAAAGAAGGACAAAATTTGGAACCCAAAATTTTAAAATATTAAATATATATATATATATATATGAATAATAATCCTTATTCCTGGTACAGGATCATAAGATTTAAAGCTAGAAGAGAATTTAAGAGATCATTAAACTTACATATCTTCTTCATCAACGTCCTCAAAGTTATACCAGTACTAAGTTGCAAAACTGTGAGTCAAACCCAGTTCTATTGACTTTGTATCCAATATTCTTTCTACTAAAGGACCTTGGAGGTCATAGAATCATAAATTTGAGATGAAAAGGGCCTCCAGAGATTATCTTATCTCATTTTTTAAGGATGAAGAAACTGAGGCCTTAAGATATTTTAAAAGATTCATTACCTTCTATCTATCTTGCTGTTGGACAGCTGGTTGGTGCCCTGCATAGCATGCTGGGCCAAGGGTCAGGAAGATTTTGAGTTCAAACCTGGCCTTAAATACTTCCTACCTATGTGGCTCTGGTAAGTCACTTATCCTGTTTGCCTCAGTTTCCCTATCTGTAAAATGAAGTAGAGAAGAAAATGGCAAACCATTCTAGTATCCTTGTAGATAAAATATCAAATGGAATCATGAAGAATTAAATATAATTTAACAACAAATTCTGTTACAGCACCCTAAGGACCACAAGGTCTTATCTGACTTGCCACTGAAACCTCCTATGTATGAATCATCTCTCCCTATAATATATAATGTGAGCTCCTGGAAATCAGGGACCATCTTCTTTTTCTTTTTATATACAAAGAAGCCCCCCAAAATGATTTATATCATTCATTCTTTAAATGGCTTGCTCTTGGTCATATAGTTAGCAAACAGTAAAAATCAGATGAGAGCTCAGAGCTTTTAAATAAACAAAGCTGGTGCTCTTTGTCACTGTACTGATGTTCCCCCCAGCCCCTTTTATAACATGAAGAATTCATGCTTTGGGTCAAATCCAATAATTTCTGAGATTGTTTCCAGCCCTGAGGTGCCATGTTTCTAAGAGCTCTTCTGCCTCCTGCCCACTTTCTCTGTCTCCCAGGATTTGGTGCAGTAACAGAGAGGAGCTCCCAGCTTGGAGTCTGTCTACAGAGGGATGCTGGGAAGGGTAACCCCCTCACAGGGGGAATCTGATGAAGCAGCAGGGCCTGTCTGTGCTGGTGAGCCGTGATGCAGGAAGAAGCTTTCCCTGAGTGACTCCCGCTGAGGGGACCCTGGGAATCTGTCTGGAGAGAGGGGTTACATACATGCATGTGCTTTTCTTACAGTCTCTCTTAGCTCCTGCTCCGGGGGCGGTCGATGTTGCCAGGATACTGGATGAAATCACAATTCCCACACAGCTCAGATTTTGACACGAGTCCTCCCACGCTTTGAGGAATTCATGAGATTCTCAGCTAAAATCAGATCCCAAACACAGCCAGCTTCCAGGCTCCCAAGGGAGCAGGCCCCGGTTATCTAATTGCTTTTTATCAATCCTTTTCCACACTTCTCATCCCTTCCCTTCTTTACCTTCTCTCCTTGGCTTTATATTAAAAATAATTAGATCACAAATATGGAATTCATAAAGACTTCTAATCCAAGCTCCTCATTTTACAGAGGAGAAAATATAGAGCCAGAAACTTGGGTCATTTGCCCAAAGTCAGACAGAAACAGAATTCCAACCCACTCCCTCGGACTCTAAATCCAAGTCTTTCCATTGTGCTCACATTAGTGCAATTGGAAAAATGTTCAATCAGAAGTCAAGAAATTAGGGTTCATGTCCCATTTCTTGCCAATCACAAACACTTTTAAGTGAAAGTTAGGTCAGTTGGCTTCTACACTCAATGATTCTTCTCTCTGTGAGCAATCTGGGCCCAGACCCTTCTCTGCTTCTTAAGAAATTGCTCAAAGTTGGCCAATTGGAGCTATCTATTCTATTACACTCAGATCACCAGAATTGAGGCCTCTCTTGCTAATTCTCTGAGAGGCTCAAATGAAAAAGCATGCCCCAAACTCTGGAGCCTTGCTTATCTACATAAGGATTAGAAACATGAAGAAGGTATCAATCACCACTGTAATAAAACATCTGAATCTTGCATCCTCTCCCTCCATCCCATCCCCCTTCTTTTTGTCAAACACTCTCTAGATGCTAAGTGGTCATCTTCTAGAAGTTACAAAAGAAAAGAGAATTATACCAAATCTGGATCAGCTCGTAATTCCTGGGCTCCCTTGTTGATGCCGTCTCCTCAGCAGCCATTCATCATGCTGGCAAGGCCTCCACCTCTATCATCTCCTCCTCTGATTGGGATCTATCTTGGACTTAATAGAACCTAAGCCTTCTAACTTAATCTTTAACTATTTTTCCACAGGCCCAGGCTGGCCCTCATAGGATTTGTAATTGGATAGGACTTTTAAGAGCAACTAACCCAAGTTTCTCATTTTATAGATAAGGAAACTGAGGTCCACAAAGGATTAATATCTTCCCAAATTCACTAGCAGTGTTAACAGCTTGGGATGCTGAAATGTTTAGGGTGGGGAAAGGGAGACATAAGTACACTTCATGGATCCTTCCCTATCTCTAATCATATGGAACTACAAGAGATAGCAATTATTTATAATTATATGACAATATTTAGAAGGGAAAAAATAAACTTGGGACTGGCAAATGTTGATTGATGGTTTAGGAGACCAGTCAGGAAGCTGTGAGCAGGATGGTATAGAAAGAGTCAACAGTGACACACTGTTCTGGGTGTGCATCCAAGCAAAATTAAAAAATAAATTCGTTTAAGATTAGAGACGGAGAGTTAGGGTGGGTGGAGTCAGGAAGCCAGGAAAATTCATTTTTGACTTAGTTTAAGATTAGAGGCAGTAGCCAGAGAATGAGTGTGAAATTGAGATTGGGAGCTAGAGGAGGACTCTGAATGACCTGGTCATTAGCACCAGCTGGTCTCCAGAAAAGCTCAGCATAACAGTGTGAGACTAATTTATTTCAGTAATTTTTCAGGCATGCTGATTCTTTGTAACCCTACTTGGGATTTTCTTGGCAAAGATGCTGGAGTAGTTTGCCATTTCTTTCTCCAACTCATTTTTCATATGAGGAAACTGAGGTAAATAGAGTTAAATGACTTGCCCAGGATCATACAGCTAGAGGCCAGATTTGAATTTAAAAAATGAGTCTTTCTGACTTCAGGACAGGCACCTTATCCACTGTCCCACTTTCTTGCCTGAGTTGTTATGAAAGTATATGTGATGAGCTTCTATCCAATGCATCTAAATCAAGGGCTTCTAAATAACTCTGTTTCAAGCAGAGATTAGCCTAGTCAGAGGGGCATAGAGAATGGTGGGGAAAGATAGATAATGACCTTCATACAGAACTGGCACTTAACCAAGGGTTTACAGTCACTACTGTACCAGTTTCTCTTCCCCAAATAGAGGTGAAGAGGAAAGGAGTCATATTAATATTTCAACTCCTAATTGACACTAATAAGTACTATCATGACCCCATTCAATAACAAGAAGACAAAATTGAGTGGTCCTATGCTTGGCCTGATGATTATGTACTTGTACCCTGTTGGATGGAAGTGCCAAATAAATACCAAGCTCTCTATAGTTCAGGCAGAAAAGAAAAAAAAAAAAACAAAAAACCATGTGATCTCTTAGCTCCACTTCTATCTTTGCCAAATCACTATCTATTAATTATGGATTGTTGTGGTTTTACCAAATCAGAATCAGTCTGTCAACAACCATTTATTAATTTCTTGTGCTGGGTATGGTACTAAGCTCTGGGGGGACAAAGAAAGGCAAAACATAGTTCCTTCTCTAACAGAGCTTACTGTCTAATGGAGGAAGAGAACATGTAAAAAAAAAAACTAGGTACCTACAGATATATAAAACTAAATGGAAAGTCATCACAGAGGGAAGGGACTCACCACTGGTTGGAGTTGGGGGGTAGGATTTGGAAAGGCTTTCTGAAAAGGGGGGAATATTTGAATCCATTCTTGAAAGAATCCAGAGAAACTAAGAGGCAATAGTGAGAAGGGAAACAGAATCCTAAACATGGAGGATGGCCAGTGAAAATGTACAGAAACGAGAGGTGGAGAAGCAGCAGCAGCAGGCCAGTGCCAATGTTTGGGAGAATGCATGAATGGAAGGAAGATGAAAGAAACTGGAAAAGTAAAGAAAGCCAGGTTAGAAGGACTTTAAAAGCCAAATAGAGGATTGTAAATTTATTTGATCATCCAGATCACTGGAGATTATTTAGTATGTGGCCTGATATGAGCAAAGCCCTGCTTTAGGAAATCACTTTGGCAGCTGGGTAGAAAATAGATTAATGCAGAGAGATGAATTAGAAAGGTATTGCAGTAGTGTAGATGAGAGGTGAAAAGAGTTTGCTCTGGGGTGGTGACAATAGGAGTAGAGAGAAAGGATTAAGAAACGTTGTGAAGGTAAACACCCCAAGATTTGGCAATGGATTGGGCATGTAAGGCTAATCAGAGTGAGGACTTGAGAATGATATCAAGATTACAAGCCTCAGTGACTAGGAAGATATTGATACCTTCAACAGTAATAGGGAAGGGGTGGAGTGGATAAACATTTATATCCTATGCACCTACTATGTGCCAGATTTTACAAACATGGTCTCATTTGATCTTTACAATAACCCTGAGAGGTGGCATCTGCTATTATCTCCATTTTACAGTTGAGGAAACTGAAGCAAACAGATTAATTACTTGCCCAGGATCATGCAGCTAATCAAGTATCTGAGGATATATTTGAGTTCTAAATACTTGTACTACACTGACACTTCTAGAAAAGACAAGGGGTAAAGGAAGTAGAGAGAAGGAAAGGAAGTGACAGACAGACAGACAGAAACAGAGACAGAAAGGGAGAGAGACAAGAGGGAGAGACAGACAGAAAGACAGAGACAGAGAAAGAGAGACAGATAGTTGACATAGAATCCATTTTAAAACTATAAACAATACATACTGAAACTTCTCTCAAATGTCTTTGTACCTGATAATCTTTCCTAGTCTCTAGACAGGTACATCAGAAACTCCATATGGAGGAATTGCCTCTTTAGAGGCAACTAAGTAGCACAGTACTGGGTCTGGAATCAGGAAGATAAGTTCAAATCCAGCCTTGGATACTTAGTAGCTGTATGACCTTGATCAAATCACTGTGTCTGGCAATCTCATTTTCTCCAACTGTAAAAGAGAGGACCATAATTACACCTACCTCTCAGCGTTGTGGGAAAGATGAAATGAGATATTTATAAAATACTTAACACAGTTATTGGCAGATAGTAGATGCATATTCTTTTACAAACTTACAAAAGATGATGTTTTATATTATATAAAGTTCAAATCTAGCCTCAGACACTCAACACTTATTAGCTGTGTGATCTTGTTCAAATCACTTAACCCTAATTGCCTCACAAAAAAGAAACAAAATATGTTATAATTATATTTATTTTCTATTATTAACCCTATCTTATCCCTCCTTCTTTTATTTCCCATCTAGAACAAAAGCTCCCCTGCTTCATAAAACAAGGGAGAATAAAAAGTATGTTTTAATATCAATGCCAACAATTTCCTATCATCCATAAAGGAATAATCTATTCCAAAAATTCAAAAGGAAGACAAATTCATCAAACTCTTTTACCTATTTCTCTTCTCCTCACTTCTTAATGGAACATGGACTCATAAAATGTCTATTGATATTGAGAAGGGAAAGAAACAAACATTTATTAAATGCCTTCTATATTCCAAACACTATGCTAAGCATTTTACAAAAATTGACTCATTTGATTCCCAAAACAACTCTGGGAGGTAGGTGTTATTATTATCCCCATTTATAGTTGAAAAAATTGAAGGAGACAGACATTAAATGACAGGGTCACACATTCATTAAATATATAAGGTGAGATTTGAACTCAGGTCTTTCTGAGCTCCCCAGGCTCGGTGCCCTAACCACTGTGCCACTTAGGCCTTAGAACAAAGTTTGGAGGCAAAAGTACATGAATTTGCTGTTATTTGTTCAAAAAGTCTATCCTAATCCTGGCTTATTTCTCAGGATCCATTTCTCTTATCCTTTGACTCTCTCTGCAATTCTCTTCAATTCTCCTGTTTTATCCCAGTTGGTATTGATAGCAAATTGAGTGAATACAGTTCCATCATTTCCCGGAAAACAACGGCAGATAGATAAATGAATCATATAAGAAATACTTATTATGTGCCATGCCATATACTAAACTCTAGCAGGAAAAAAAAAAAACCTACGAAGGAAAAAAAATGGAAGCAAACATTCACAGAAAGCATTAAAATGCTTTGTTCTGGTCCACACTCAGTTCCCACTGGCCTCTGTCTGGATGTATATGGCTTTCTTCATCGCTGAACAATAGGAACTGGTTTGAATCCCCTCATTGTTGAAGAAAACCATGTCCATCAAAATTAATCATCATATAGTCTTGTTGCTGTGTATAATGATCTTCTGGTTCTGCGCATTTCACTTAGCATCAGTCCATGCAAGTCTCTCCAGGCCTTTCTGAATCATCCTGCTGGTCATTTCTTATAGAACAATAGTATTCCATAACATACATATACCATAATTTATTCAGCCATTCTTCAATTGATGGGCATCCTTTCAGTTTCTAGTTTCCAGCCACTACAGAAAGGGCTGCCACAAACATTTTTGCACATGTGGGTCTCTTTCCCTCCTTTAAAATCTCTTTGGGATATAGATCCAGTAAAATCACTGCTGGGTCAAAGGGTATGCACAGATTGATAACTTTTTAAGCATAGCTCCAAATTGCTCTCCAGAATGGCTGGATCCGTTGACAGTTCCACCAACAATGTATCAGTGTCCCAGTTTTCCCACATCCCCTGCAACATTCATAATCATCTTTTCCTGTCATCTTAGCCAATCTGACAGGTGTGTAGTGGTATCTCAAAGTTGTCTTAATTTGCATTTCCCTGATCAATAGTGATTTGGAGCACTTTTTCATATGACTAGAAATAATTTCAATTTCTTCATCTGAAAATTGTCTGCTCACATCCTTTGACCATTTATCGATTAGAGAATGCTTGAATTCCTATAAATTTGAGTCAATTCTCTATATATTTTAGAAATGAGGCCTTTATCAGAACCTTTGAATGTAAAAATGTTTTGCCAATTTATTGCTTCCCTTCTAATCTTGTATGCATTCTTTTTATTTGTATAAAAACTTTTTAACTTGATATAATCAAAATTATCTATTTTGTGATTAATAATGATCTCTAGTTCTTCTTTGGTCACAAATTCCTTCCTCCTCCACAGATCTGAGAGGTAAACTATCCTATTTTCTTCTAATTTATTTATAATATCATTCTTTATGTCTAGATCACGAATCCATTTCAATCTTATCTTGGTATGCGGTGTTAGGTGTGGGTCAATGCCTCAATTTTCCCAGCAGTTTTTTCAAATAGTGAGTTCTTATCCCAAAGCTGGGGTCTTTGGGTTTGTCAAACACTGGATTACTATAGTCACTGACTATTTTATCCTGTGATCCTAACCGATTCCACTGATCAATTACTCTGTTTCTTAGCTAGTACCAAATGGTTTTGATGACTGTTGCTTTATAATATACTTTTAGGTCTGGTACAGCTAGGCCCCCTTCATTTGCTTTTTTTTTTTTTCATTGATTATCTTGAAATTCTTGACCTTTTGTTCTTCCAGATGAATTTTGTTGTTATTTTTTCTAGGTCAATAAAATAATTTCTTGAGGGTTTGATTGGTATAGTACTAAATAAATAGATTAGTTAGGTAGTATTGCCATCTTTATTATATTCGCTAGACCTATCCAAGAGCACTTGATATTTTTCCAATTGTTTAGATCTGACTTTATTTGTGTAGAAAGTGTTTTGTTGCTTTGCTCATATAGTTCCTGACTTTTCCTTGGCAAATAGATTCCCAAATATTTTAAATAGAATTTCTCTTTGTATCTCTTGCTGTTGTATTTTGCTAGTGATATATAAAAAATGTTAATGATTTAGCATAGCATTTTAATGCTTTCTGTGGATGTTTGCTTGCATTTTGTTTTCCTTCTTAAGTTTTTTTTCTCTTTCTAGATTTGATTTTCCTTGTGCTACAAGATAACTCTATAGATTTTATACATGCATTGGATTTATCTATTTATTTATTTATTTTAACATATTTAACATGTATTAGACTACATGCCATCTACAAGAGGGGGTGGGGGAAAGGAGGGAAAAATTTGGAACAGAAAGTTTTGCAAAAGATAATGTAGAAAAATTATTCATATGTTCTGTAAATAAAAGGCTTTAATAAGAAAAAAATCTAGCAGGAGTTGTCTTTATCCTCAAAAAAGGGGAGCAAAGGGGGAAGGAAGAAAGTAGGTGAGAGAGCAAGAAGAATTGGGAAAGAAAACTAGCACCTGGCAAAGCAGCCTATGGGGAGGTGGAGCAAACCACAGAGTAACCCTAAAGTAAAGTGAGCAGCATGCCAAGAGTTTCTCTGAATGAGGCAATCCCAGGCAGGGACTTACCAATCAATGAAGAGGCTAATGAGTAAATGATCCAAATTCCTCTTCCAAAGTCAACATCTCAATCTTAAATTAATGATGGATGAGATAGTTGACATGGTAGAAAGAGCATCTATTGTTCTCAACACTGGGAGAGACTGTAGGAATCACTTGGAGTGGCTCCTACCTCCTAGTTGGTAGTTCAATGAAGTTCTAAGACTGGAGTTGGAAAAACCTGAGTTCAAAAGTAGCCTCAGATATTTTCTAACAACTTTCTTTTTATTGATGCAATAGAGGTTAAATGGCTTGTCTAGGGTCACACTGATAGTTAAGGTCTGGGGCTGTATTTGAACAAAGCTCCTCCTGACTTGAAGGTCAGAACTCTATCCATTGCACCATCTAAATGCCCCAAATCACTTAATTTCTGTCTGCATTAGTTTCTGCAGCTGAAAAATAAAGATAATAATAATGTATACCTCCCAGGATTGTTGTGAGGATCAAATGAGATCATATTTGTATTGCCCTTAATCCAGTGCCTAGTAGACAGTAGATTCTATAGAAATGCTTCTTTCCTTTGTAAATAAGAAAACTGAAACCCAGAGGAGAAAAAGACTTGGTAATATCATGCACTGACTAAGTAGAAGAACTGAGACTAGAACCCAAGTTCAAGATTCTTTCTACTATATCACAAATTGCATTACATCCTACCTAAGGGGGAAAATAGTTTTCCATCATCAAAACCTTGCGGACCCTAGTTCAAAGAAGAGTGCTATTTTGTTTATTCATTTGCTTTATTTGTGATTAAGATTTCACTTCAAATTATAGGATTTTAAAATAAAGGGGACTTTTAGAGATAATTTAATCCAAGCCCCACATTTAGAAGAAGAGGAAAAGAAAACCCAGGGGAAAGGAGTGAGCAACACAAGAGCATAGTGCCATTGTATATTATTAAAGTTGAGGGCACAGTGTTTTGCAAATAGTAAAGGTTGATAAAAACAGTTTGTAGAAAGAAGGAACCTTGATCTTTGTCCAAGGTCATACAGCTAATAAGTGTTAGAGTCAAGTTTTGAACTTGGGGCCTCTGATTCTAAATCCTGGACTCTTTTGGAGCATACCAGTCTGTAGCAAAATAAAATAAAATAAAATAAAATAAAAATTAGTTTTTTCCTTCTCTTTATTCCCAGGAATAAATGGTTCTGGAGATAAACTGCCCCCCCCCCCAGTGACTAGCTGTGATTAATGTAAAAACCCATTTCAGAAGTGGACGCTGTTCCGTTCACAAGAGACCTGGATGCAAGAGCATTTTTAGTTATTTGGAATGAATGTGCTTCTCATGGAAAAAGATCTCATTGTTGACTAGGTGCTTTTTCTGCCTGGAAATTGGTTTCTAACAGTCAGTAATGCCTTCACTCAGTGGGTGTGTGCTAATCTCTGGTTGGATGAATATAGAAGTTGACTAGAGAGGCCTGCTTGTTATAAATGGCACAGATGCCACCTGACCTCAATGTTTGGGGGGGGGGTTGCTCTCTTCAATCATGCTGCTCTTCTGGGTAGAAATTTCTCAGTGTTAATGGAGGGAGCAGTAGGGAGTTTTAAAGAGAGCACAAGATTAAGGATGTGTAAACTTGGCTTCAAGTCTCAGAGCTTCCATTAACTCACTCTTTAATCTGAAGCAGGTTATTTCCAGATCTCTGAGACTCAGTTCCTTCCTCTGTCAAGTAAGGTGATTAAGTGAGATGATCTCTAAATTCCTATCTGGATCTCACATTCTAAATTCTAAAAGTCCTCCCAACTGTGAAAATGTTCTAATGTCCCTTCCAGATCTGATATTCTATGTTCTAAGGACTTTCCTAATTCTGACAGTCTATACTGTATGTTCTAAAGTACCTTATTGCTATTCTCTGTTCTAAGGCCCTCTCCAATGCAGATATTCCATGGTCTTATATCCTAAGTCACCTCCCAGTTCTGACATTTTATATCTAACATTCTGTGCTCTGTGGTATTTTCAGAGGCAGCTAGGTGACAACATTGAGCCTGGAGTCTGAAAGATCTGAGTTTAAATCTATCCTCAGACACTAGCTGTGTGATCCTGGGCTTTACTGTTTGCCTCAGTTTCCTCAATAATAAAGTGTTTTTAAAAAGACCTAACTTGGAGAATTGTTGAGAAGATCAAATGAAAATAACATTTTAAAGTGAGTAGCACAGTACCTGGCATTCTATAGATTTTTATTCTCTTTCTTTCCTCTTCTCTTTTCCCTTTCTTTTCAAGCTCTGCTATCTATGTTCTCTGTGCTAATTTCCCTTCTGTTATTCTTTTCTCTTAAAAAATAAAAAGATTATTTATTTTGATTTTAAAATATAAAAGGTATTGAATGTTTTATAGTGGGTGAGTTTTAAAATAAACTTTTCTGACAGCTCTGCAAGTAATACAAAAACTAATATTTCTATTTGCAAATTTCTATTTATTCCTATTCATGTATCTCTGCCATCTTCCTCCTCATCCTATTTCTTGTGAGTGTTGGAAATGGACTCTACCTCTTGCCTTTCTTTACCCTCTGGGCCTGTATTAGTCAATTCCTTTCTCAATGATTGAGTGGGTTTGGGTTTTTGGTAGGGCATGTAAATAGACAAAAGAACACTGGTTACTATCTTGCTCAGAGACTCAGTAAATTTTTCCTGCCTTGGAAGAGAGAGATTGAGATGAATGATTTTTCCAGGGCATAGCCCAGCCATGGCTATAGATTTGTGATAGAAAAAGGTAGGATGTCTCCATTCTGAGTCTTGGTCCAAGGCAGCAGTTCATCAGCCATGGTCTATATACCACCAATTCCCTTTCATCAATTAATGATTCCATTTCCTTCAGGATCAAATGTAAAATCCTTTGTCTTTTAAAGTCTCTATAACATTCCTAACTTTCCAATCTTCTTGTTCCTTACTTTTCTCTTCATTGCTATATTTGAATTCAGAGCTTCCTGGCTTACAAGCCAATTCTCTATCTATTATACCTAGATTGCCTTCCATTACTACTACTAAAACAAAATAATAATGATACTTCTTCAATGTTTTGCTGTTTATATAGCATGTTCCTAGAAACTTTTCAGTGAAGCAGTCAGAATACACATAGCATTTATTGATTTAAGTTCATCTTATATGAGCTCAGTTAGTGTTGCCCCAAAACAATTACAATAGCAACTTCATAGATCACTAATCACAGATCTCCATAACAGATATAATCATCATGAAAGTTTGGAGTGTTGGGGAAATTACCAAAATGTGACACAGACGTGATATGAGTACATGCTGTTGGAGAAAATGCCGCTAGTAGACATGTTTGATGCCAAGTTGCCACAAACCTTCAATTTGTTTTAAAAAAAAAACCCACAATATTTGCAAAGTGTAATAAGGCAAAGCACAATAAAATAAGGTATGCCTATGATGTGATTTTGTAATATAGAGAAAGGTTGTTTGATTTATTCATCCTAGTCATCTCACTACACTTACATTAATTGATAAAATGCCCTGGTACCTTCACAATGTGAAAACAATCTATTTCAAAGGCTTTTGTTTCAATCAGTTATAGGTTTTAGACTAAGTATAAAAAGGATAGAGTAAGAAAACCAGGTCACATTCTAGGATTCACCTATAAATTATCAAGTTAATTTAGACCAAAGTCATTTGAAGAGTTGAAATTACTCGTTACACTCCTGAGAAGGAACCAAGTTTGTTCTTTTGCCTTTGCCTATATTTTCTTTCCTTCTCTCTCTATTATCTAGAAAAACAACTTGGCAGGTTTGAAGGGTCTTCAGGATGCTAGACATCCCATCTTCCCATTCAGTTCCTAGCAGCATCCCTTGATCAGTTGATGGAAGTTCATGCATTGTCAAGAACAAACTGAAAGTAGATTGATAGGTCATCAAGGAAGCAACAAAGTAACTATATCACCCATAAAGAAAACTTATCTAGCACTTCAGGAATCAGGGAAAAGGATTAACTTTGCTACCTGTGTCCATAAGCTAAAGCCCATTTCCCCCTAGATCTCATATGTACTTGTGAATAAATTTATCACAGACTTTTGGTGAGTTGTTTTGCATCAACTGTTCTTACCATACCACCTTAATAAATACTCCCTTTATTTCTTATAAAGCTTTTTATTTTTCAAAACACATGCAGGAGGCGGAGCCAAGATGGCGAACTGCGGACAGCTTTCTCTGCGAACTCCTCCGACATTCCCTCAAACCCAGACAAAGTAAGCCTTCCAACTGGTTTCTGAGTGAGGGCCCCG
>JAJPUD010000673.1:516138-606393 GCA_023553655.1 Myrmecobius fasciatus
GAAAAGGTGCTCCAAATCACTGTTGATCAGAGAAATGCAAATCAAGACAACCCTGAGGTACCACTTCACACCTGTCAGATTGGCTAAAATGACAGGAAAAGTTAATGATGAATGTTGGAGGGGTTGTGGGAGGGCTGGGACACTGATGCATTGTTGGTGGAGCTGTGAACGGATACAGCCATTCTGGAGAGCAATTTGGAGCTATGCTCAAAAAGTTATCAAACTGTGCATACCCTTTGACTTAGCAGCATTCCTATTGGGCTTATATCCCAAAGAAATCATAAAGGAAGGAAAAGGCCCCACATGTGCAAGAATGTTTGTGGCAGCCCTTTTTGTAGTGGCTAGAAACTGGAAATTGAATAGATGCCCTTCAATTGGAGAATGGCTGAATAAATTATGGTATATGAATATTATGGAATATTATTGTTCTGTAAGAAATGACCAGCAAGATGATTTCAGAGAGGCCTGGAGAGACTTACATGAACTGATGCTGAGTGAAATGAGCAGAACCAGGAGATCATTATACACGGCAACAACAGTACTATATGATGATCAATTCTGATGGACATGGCTCTCTTCAACAATGAAATGTTTCAAGCCACCTCCAATTGTTCACTGAAGAAAGCCATATACACCCAGAGAGAGGGATATGAAATGTGGACCACAACATAACATTCTCATACTCTTTGATTGATGTTTGCTTACATTATGTTTCCTTTATCTGATATATCGTTTGTGTAGATAAGATTTTTCTTGCACAACAATGATAAGTTTGGAAATATGTATACATATATTCGATTTCCCAATATTTTAACATAATTAACATGTAGTGGATATCCTGCCATCTAGGGGAGGGGTGGGGAGTTGGGGGGAAAAATTTGTAACGGAAAGCTATGTAAGGGTTATTGTTGAAGAATTACCCACACATATGTTATGCAAATAAAATAAAATTAAAAAAAAACACATGCAAAGATAATTTTCAACATTCACCTTTGCATAATGTAGGCTCCAAATTTTTCTCTCTCCCTTCCCTTTTCCCCTAGATGGCAAGTAATCCAATATATGTTAAACATATGCAATTCTTCCATACTTATTTCCATATTTATCATGATGCACAAGAAAAATCAAATCAAAAAGTAAAGAAAATGAGAAAGAAAACAAAAAGAGAGCAAACAATAACAAAAAACTGTTGTGAATGAGTATGAAAATTCAGTTCCACAGTCCTCTCTCTAGGGGCAGATGGCTCTCTCCATCATAAGACTGTTGGAAATGGTCTGAATCACCTCACTGTTGAAAAAGCCATGTCTATCAGAATTGATCATCTCATAATCTTGTTGCTGTGTACAATATTCTCTTGGTTCTACTCTCTTAACTTAGCAACAGTTCATGTAAGTCTTTCTGAAATCATCTTCTTGATCATTTCCTATAGAATAATAACATTCAATTACATTCATATATCGTAACTTATTCAGCCATTCTCCAACTAATGGGCTTCCACTCAGTTTCTAGTTCCTTGCCACTACAAAAAGGGCTGCTATAAACATTTTTGGAAACATTTTTGCAAATGTGGGCCCTTTTCCCTTTTTATGATCTCTTTGGATTACAGGCCCAGTAGAGACACTGCTGGATCAAAGGGTAGGCACAAATACTGCCTTTCTAAAAACTAATTAAGGTAAAATGATTAAAATGATTCTCAATTGAAGATCGTGGAGGAACCATACTGATGAGGACTTGAGTGAATGCCATTAGAGAATCCCCTCCAAATTTTCCAAGAAATGCTTAAAATACTTAGAGAGAGGTATGACCTTGTTCTGGGATCTGAGACTTGTCTATTAGAGTAGAAGTTGCAATAAAGCTCCTAAGAGCTTTATAATATATACATATATATTATAAATATATACTATAATAACAAAATATTATATAGGATATATTATATAGATGCCATTAGGTTAAATTATAGAGAGAATCACATATTTTGAGCTGTAAAGGACTTTAAAGATTATCTAATCCAAACCCCTCCTTTAATGAAGGAGAGAAACTGGGGCCCATGGAGCTGAAGTGACTTATCTAAGATGACATAGCTAATAAGTAAAAGAATAAGGATTTGACTCCAGACATTTCAACTCCAAATTTTGTGTTTTTCCAGTTGAATGATATTTTTTGTTTAATTCCTATAGAGCCTGATAAAGTGCCATTTACAAAAAAAGTTTTTTAAAAAAGTCCAAGTAATCTGTGTTGGAAAACCTTGAAACCTTCCCAAGTAATAATAAGGTAATCAATGTCTGAGCAATAGCCCATAAGTGAGCTAGACCAAGAAACCAAATCTAGGGAGATAGACCAAACGGTTGCTCAGATCAATGAAACTAGAAATATAAGGACCAAGCAGACAAGAATGTGTCAAACAGGTGATGAGATTAAAGACCAGAGCCTGATAGATGGATATCCCTCTGTCACAGTCTGACCTTTCTATATATTTGAACCCTATGAAAGTCAATGAAATATAAATATTCCAATGCTTTGGGACATTGGGCAGTATCGACTTCTTAATGGCCTGTGGATTTCTTCAGTATTGGAATCTCTGACTGGTAGGTAGTTTACCCATTCATCTCCAGCATCAGATCAGAAGGTGACCTAAAGGTATTTTATTTCACGGGGTTTTTTTGGAAGACAAAGAAGAAAAGGAGGAAGAGGAGGAAAAAAAGCATTTATATGACACTTTAAGGTTGGCTAAGTGCTATACATAGGTTATCTCATTGTTACAACAACTCTGTGACGTAAGTGCTATTGTTATCCCATTTTACAGATGAGGAAACTGAAGCAGGCAACAATTAAATGACTTGCCAAGAATTATACAGGTATTAAATATCTCAAGCAAGATTTGGATTCAGGTCTTCCTGACTCTCAGTCTAATCTCTATGTAATAACTTCTTATAGCCTCTTTTTGACATCCTTTGTAAAAAATGAAAAGGTAGACTAGATAAACTATTTAGCTCCTTATGGCTCACAATCCAGGGCAGCTAGGTGACTCAGTATATAGAATGCCAGACTTGAAGTCAGGAAAACTCATCTTTACACAATTCAAATCTAGCTTGAGACACTTACTAGCTATGTAACCCTGGGTAAGTCACTTTACTGTTTGCCTAAGTTTCCTCATCTGTAAAATAAACTGGAGAAGGAATGTCAAACTTCTTCAGTATCTGCCAAGAAAATCCCAAATGAGGTTATAAAGAGTCATCTGTAACTAAAAAATGACTTAACAAAAGCTCACAATCCTGTGATCCTATTTGCTACAGAGAAGTGGATTTTTACTTTGCTTGCAGAAACACTTCCCAATATTTAGAACTACCCTTCAAATAGAATGGTCTATCCAATAAAATAATGGGCTTCTTACTGAAACTGTTTAAAAGGTAACTTCTGAGTTTCCTTCTAACTCTGAAATTCCATGCTCTTTGAGAGCAAGGACTGTCTTTTATAAATTCCATATCAACTAGGCCAGTGCAAAATTCATAAAATCTTGGGACTGCGGAATCAAAGACTAAAAGTCTAAAAAATATGTTTTAGCTTTTTATGCACAAGAATCAATACTGCCAAAATAAGAAGAAAAGTTATTGATTGAAAAAAAAACCTTTGCATCAGACATCTCTGATAAAAGTCTGAAATTCAAAATCCATAAAGAATTGACCCAAATATATTATTGAGTCATTTCCCAGTGGATCAGTGGTCAAAGCACATGAATAGGTAGTTTAAAAAAAAAGAAAAAAGGATAAAAACTGTCAACAATTACATGAAAAAAATGTTCCACATCACTAAAAAAAAGAAAAATACAAATTAAAACAACACTAGTGTTTTCACTTCAGACCCATCAAACTGACAAAGATCATAGAAGATAGAAATAGTAATTGCTGGAGGGATGGTGAGAAGACAGGGACACCTGTCATTATGCAATGAAGCATTGGTGGTGGAATTTGGAAAAGGTTCAATCCTTTGGGAAGCAATTTGCATTTATAAGACAAAAGTCACAAAAATACTTTTATCCTTTGATCCAGAAATCTCTCTGTACTCCAGTAAGCTTCTTAGCAGTCATCCTACCATGGTACCCTTGATCTAGACACCCTGGAAGGCATAACCCTTTAACCTCTGGAACTCACTTTCTGGGGCACCTGCTGTCCTGAGTGTGAGTGATACATGTATCTTGGGCTGCTCCAACTTTGCTCTACTCTATATCCTGGCCAGCTTCTAGTCAGCTTCCTGGCTACTGACACTGAGCTAAAATAGCAGAACAAAAAGAATATATATAATGATGACAATGATGAAAATCAATCAATAAACAGTTATTTGACACCTACCATATACTAGGCTCTGTGCTAATCTCATAATCACTGTATTAAGTGGCATACAATAACAGACAAAAGATAGCTCCTGCTCTCAGTGAGTTTACAACCTAATAAAAGAGACGTCAAAACAAATATATACAAACTATATACATAGTTTTTTTTAATTTACTTAAATTTTCAAAACAAATGCAAGGATAATTTTTTCAACACTGACCCTTGAAAAATCTTGTGTTATAATTTTCTTCCCTTTCCCCCCACTCTTTCTCCTAGATGGTATGAAATTCAATATATGTTAAAAATGGTAAAAATATAAGTTAAATCCAATGTGGGCATACATATTTATACAATTATCTTGTTGCACAAGAAAAATCAGATCAAAAAGTTTAAAAAAAATGAGAAAGAAAATAAAGCAAAACACGACGAAAAGAGTGAAAATGCTATGTTGTAATCCACCCTCAGTTCCCACGGGCCTCTCTCTGGGTACAGATGGCTCTTACTATCACAAGATCATTGGAACAGGCGTGCCTGAATTATTTCATTGCTGGAAAGAGCCCACATCCATAAGAATTGATCATCATATTATCTTGTTGTTGCCATTATACATAGTTTTTATAAGTAGAATAAATAGAAAATAATTTAAAGAAGAATTGAGAAGTTGGAAAAGGCTTCCTGTAGAAGGTAGAAAAAAAAAAGAAGAGAGCAGTAAATGAATAGAATTTAAGTTGAATGTAATGGCAGGGAAGGTGGTCAGATAAATACTTGTTTAAACATACTTCCTAACTTTCATCCAAATGTTTCATGTGCTATTAATCCCAATCATTATCATAAAAATGTCACTTAACATTTTTTATAAGGGAGAGTACAAGTGAGCTGATATTTACTGGTGAGTAGTTGTGTCTTAACAAAATATTTTTTTTAAATCAGCACAAAAGTTTCCATTTTCAAGAAAATTAAGAACATATAATAAATTAAAAGTCATTATAGTGGCTATAGAAAAACCTTACAATTCCAGGTTGGTTAAATGTACTATATTTCTATTTATACTTTACAATCATTTTTTTCTTTCTTCTTCATATTTTAACTTTTAGTGTCAAAAAAATTTTTAAGTAATAACAAAATACATGCTAAACTATAGTAATTTAAGGAAGGAGGGAGCAGCAATTGAAGGAATCAGAGAAGGCTTCATGGGGAAGGTGAGATCTGAATAGAGCCTTGAAAGAAGTGGAGAATTCTGAAAGGTAAAGGAGAGAGTACAGTCCCAGTAGGATAAGGGAAGGGCAAGAAAAATAGTATATTACAAAACAAAAGCTACTTTTCTTTCATTGTAGCAGTCAAGATTGTTCCAATTTTTTATTAGGCAAGTGGGAGGATCTATCTGTCTAGTAATTAACCTATACTCCTTAGAGGGAAGAAAGAATAAGCTTTTATATAGCACCTACTATGTGCTAGGCACTATGCTAATCACTTAACAAATGTTCTCATTTAATTAAAAGTATCTTATATATATCAAGGAACAAGTGTTAGGATCTGTTAGGTCTAGATTTTTCTAAATGCGCATCTTGTTAAAAAAGTAAAAATACATATAGCTCTGAAGATAAAGGTACAAACATCAGAGTTACTTAGATATTGCTTACATTAGGCTGGCTTCATCAACTGAACATCTTGCTGGATACAGCAACAGGTGAATAACAGTTGAGGTAAAAGAGAGGACATTGGAGAAGAGCTCAAATACACACTTCTTTATTTCAAGTCTTATGAAAAGGACAGTTTTAAAATAGTTACCTAAGCCAAGCTGACCTCTACACTGGCTTGTAAAAATGCATGAAAGTAGAATGTGGAAGTCTGAATTCAAGTTTTGTGTGAATAAATAGAATACAAAGAGTCTTAATGAGAATGTAACCTGTGAACCAGATCTAAAGTTATAAATGTTTACATGGTCTGGGTTCAATCTTGGAGGGAATTCTCACAAATCCCTATCTTTGGCTCATGCCCCATAGAGGATTCAGATTCATTTGGCTTCTTTCATATTGGCTAGGAATCTTATTTTCTGAGCTGGAACCAGCACAATGCTCTACATACGGACACTTAATTCATAAATGTGAATTGAATTGAATTGTTCATTATATATCTCATCTCCCTAGACAAGACTTAATTCATAAATGTGAATTGAATTGAATTGTTCATTATATATCTCATCTCCCTAGACCAGAGAACCCCTTTAGTACAGAACCTATTCGTTTTCCTCCTATATTTCCTAGAGTTAGATGATGTCATATCCACATTCCCATCCACACCCCCATACAGGAGTGGGAATGAGAGAGAGTGCACCATGCTGGAGAGAGTCTTTAAAAAGGCATCCAGGTTCAAATTTCATCTGCTATGGTTACAACTATGTCACTTACATACATTGAACCTCAGTTTCCTTATCTGTAAAAAGGGGATATAAGTGTCTACCTCCCAAATTTTTTATGAACATCAAATGATATTATATTTATAAAATATTGTGCAAACCATAAACTATTTAAATAATGTCATTTGCCATTATTCCTTATCAGTAAAAGGTTTATTGGATTTCTGGAAATATGGGAGAACTGGTGGGGGGAAGGGAGAAAATCTGAAGGTCAGAAAGCCAGACGACATTTCTCTTCCTTGGCTGCATTGTGTCTCTGGATCTCATGACTGCTATTAGGATTCTTATCCTCCCAACAATGCTCAGATTTTCAGCCCCCTTTCTAGAGGTTCCCACAAAAGAAAACAAATGCCTAGTATCAGTTCTACATCTTAATTTAATGTCAGGGTTCATTACAGATTAGTAATTAAGGACCCAGAAGGTATTCAGACTTACCAACATCAGTTCAGTCTTTTGGGGTCTGAAACTCATTCTTTGGTCTTTTTCTAGTTTCTGGCTGCCCCACATGGCAACATCAAAAAACCACAGAATGTCAGGGCTACAAGAGGCCTGAGAACATAGAAAGTCAGGGCAAGAAGGGTCCTAAAACTCCATCTTTTGTTTAGCACTCTTATTGTCATTTAGTCATTTCAATCATGACCTCATTTGGGATTTTCTTGACAGATATGCTGGAGAGGTTTGAGATTTCCTCTTCAGTTCATTTTACAGATGAGGAAACTGAGGCAGGGGTAAGTGACTTGCCCACAGTCACACCACTAGTAAGTGTCTGAGGCTGGATTTGAACTTGGGTTTTCCTGACTCCAAGTCTGGCATTCTTTCCACTGTGCCACCTGGAATTCTGAAAGCATTGCATACAAATAATCCTCTCAAGATGCAACTATTCAATTTCACAATAGGAACAGAGAAGTTTAGTGACTTGCCTAACTAGTCAGGTTAGTTAGAACTAAAACACAAGTTTTCTGACTCCCTACTCCCCTGTTTATTCTACTAAATCACCTGCTTCCCAAAAAGTTATAAAATACCAATCACTGGGAAGCAATGTGGTCCTGGGGCTCCTGGGAGGAGGGAGTTAAAATCCTTTCACTCGGCATTAATTCATGAGCCTCCTGAGGCTTTTCTGTACCTGCTTCAGCAAAAAGACTAAGGGAAGAAACCTGAGCCAAAAAGCAGAGACATTGACATTACAAGATAAAGGGATCAAGATACTTTAAATATCATGGGTGGTAGTTACCATATAACAGCAGCAATAGAAATACCCAAAAGGACATGGGAAATAAAATCCAAGAAGGAAACCAGTCATCAAATGCAGGACTACAATTACTAATACACAAAGAACAGTTAGCAAGCAAACTGACTTAAGGATCCTAATGCAAGAAGGTAAATTTAACCTCATAAATGATGAGAATCATTAGGAAGAGACCAACAAATAAAATATGACTTTAGAAGAATAATCTTCTTTTAAAAGAAACATGATAGACAAAAGAAAGGGAAGAATTATCTCTTAACCATGAGAGGAAATTCAGAAACCAAAATGAGAAAGCATGGTAAAGGACATCTGGGGGAAGATTATTGAAGGCAAAAACAGAAGCAATATTACCATTGGAATATATAGCATACTACCTAGAAGGAAAGAAGAAACAGGTAAATGTAGGAAGGAAATCATAAATTTGAGACAGAGAAATAACATAAGGAGGTTAATACTAGAAAAGAGATCCCAAACTTGACACAGAGATGTAATATAGGAAAGCTAATATTAGGGGGCTTCAATTATTTGCCTGTCTGTTAGAGCTCTCTCTACTAACATGAAAGAAATGAATAATTTCTTCACTAGAATGAGCTCCACAACTGTGACCAGGCTGAGAGACTATAACCATCCCTGTAAGACTTCATTGAGGAATTATGGCCAGAAACTTTCTACTCATCTGCCTTTATATGCTCTCCTTTTCTTTGGTTATCATAGCTGGGCTCATTAACCATGATTAGTAACCTAATTTTCCTAGTCTTAGTGACACCAAATCCCTGGCTACATAAGAGTAAATCACTTCCTTCCAAAACCTGCTGGCATTTTTCTCATTTTCATCTACTTCAACTAGTTTTTCAATGGCTTTCTCCAAATCTAACTGTCCTTTCCATTGTGCCCTCTGCAATTCATGTTTCATAATAAACAAACTTCCATTCTTTAGATCTCCTCCTCTTGGAGGAAATCCATTTTTTTTCTATTTTTGAGCATTGTAAATGCATGGCTCTCCCTTGATGACATTTTATCTCTAGATTGGTTGTACCTCTACAAGCTGCCAGAAGGAAAATTAGAATATTTATCATTTCCTATTGCCATTTCTAGATCACTTAACTACCATTATTTAGTAGCCTGTTCTCTGAAGTTCAATCTCTTCACATTTACTCTTCAAAGCAAATTCTGCTGGCTATTCTCTACTGTTCCACAAGACATTCTACTTTCTTTCTCAATGAAATCAATGTCTGACTTAGTCTTTCTCTCCAACCCAATTCTTGTCTTTATTCTAATGGACATCAGCATATATGATGAAATGTTATCAGAACTGCTAACTTCTTAGTTCTTCAATCTATTCAGTTCACATGACCTTCTTCACCCTACCTCAACTTTCTACAGGAATGGTAGCTCCCTTAATATTGCCATCATGCACAATTATTCCATTTCCACGCTCATGAATTCAGAAATACCTTTATCCAATCATTATCTTCAACCATTCTATTGTCTTTCCTGAACTTTACTATGCCTAAACCTATTGTTCACCTTCATTATATCTCCAGTCCCTCCACCCCCTCAGTACGTTCCCAAGTGAATAAAATTTCTTTTGACTATACTGTCCTGACTTCTCAATCTCACCCAGTTAATTAAGCTAATTCAAGCCTACATATTCCCCCTTGTCCTTAAACTCTGATTTTGGATTAATCTTGCTTTCACCTGCCTCCACATACTTCTGAAAAGAACTGAAAAGGAAGCTTATCTCTGTTGACTGGATCCACTACAAATATATGTGATCTAATCTCAACTAGGCTCTCATTGCAACATGGCAAACCTATTTCTTCCTAATTATTTATCCATTCCAAAACTTTTCTTTCTTCCTCATCAACCATGTCACTCTTTCTCTCCATTTTATCAGCTGAGGTTCTCCATATTCTTCTGAAGAAAACCAAAACTGTTCCTAAGACCTTCCTCCAACTTCCCCAAACCCTGCAATATTATTGTCGGCTTTCTTCTTTGACTGATAACAAAGTGGTCCTTCTGCTCACCAAGGTTAATTCTTCTACATGCACTTTTTAATCAATCCCTCTCACTTCTGAAGCTTCAGTCTCTTCCTATCTACTAGCTCCCTCCTCACTTCCTACAGTCTCTCTATCCTTAAAAAAAACTATTTAAACCTTGCCATTCATCATTACTTCTAGTTATTTTGTTTCTCTCTTTTCTTCTCTCAAGCAAACTTGAAAAAGCTACCTACGTTCATTGCCTCCATTAATCCTCTCCTTTTATCTAAATCTTCTGTCTATCTAAATCTGTCTTCCAACCTCAACATTCAACTAAAACTGCTCTCTACAAAACTACCAGTTGCCAAAGCTACTACACTTTTTCTCAATCTTCATACTCCTTTAACTCTGTGACATTTATCACCAAATTATCCTTTAGTCATGGATACCTTTTCCCTCCTAACTTTTTATACTGCTCTTTTAATTCTCCTGCCTTTCTAACTATTCTTCCAGAATATACTTTGTTGTATTACCATCCTCTAACAACTTATAGGCCTAAGATCTCTCCTGGATTCTCTTCTTTCTTGTTTCTACACTGTCACGCAATGATCTAATCAACTCCAATGAATTTTATTACCATCTCTAAACAGATAATTCCCAGATCTGTATATCTATTTCTAGCCTTTCACCCCAAATTCTACAACATGTCAACAACTGTGTTGAAAATTTCTAATTGAAATTCACATGGGCATCTTAAGCTCATTACACACACATACACACACGCACAAGAATATTATCATCTTATTCTCAAAACCCAAAAGAAATATTTGTAAATCACTTTTTTAAAAATGCAAATGAGGATAAAATGTATAAAGTGCTTTGTACAATGCTGGCACATGGTAGGTATTTAAAATAAATGTTTTTCCCTCCCTTCTTCCAAACCTCCCTATAAGGACCACCATGCTTCCTATAACTCAAGAATATAAGTTTGATATTATATTCATCTCCTCAGTCTCATCCACCCTACACATCTAAACAGTTGCCAAATCTTATTACTTCTACTTTTAAATCTTTTATATGTGTCCCTTTCTCTCAATTCACATATGTACCAAACTAGTTCACTTATTTCCTGGTCTATTGAAATAGTCTATTAATTAATCTTCCTATTTCATTTTCTCTATTTCTATTTCATCTTCCACATAGATGCTAAAGGGCTTTTCCTAAAGCAGAATCTAACTATATCACTTCTCAATTCAATAAACTCCAAGTAATCCCTATTACTTTATTAAGTATTATATTATTAAGACAAAGTATAAACTGCCTTGTTAGCATTTCAAATTCTTCACAATCTGTCCCCTTCCCATCAGTTCAGTATTTTGCATGTTATTCCTTTGTACAAATTCTGCAATATAGCCAAATTGAACTTCTTACTTTCCTTACACATGATGTTTCTTCTTCTGTATCTGAAGCTTTGTGGTAAATACCTCTCAAGCCTGGAATGTATTTTCTTCTCCCCTCTTTTTCTTGAATTCCCTGGTTTCCTTCAAGACTCAAATCACCTTATATAAGGGTTCTTTTCTGTATTCCCTTTCCCTTCACCAACTATGAGTGTCTCTATCCACTTAAAGTAACATGTGTACATGTATGTAGGTATGTATGTCTTCCATGCCAAAATATGACTTCCCTGAGGACAGGAAAAATATCCATTCTGTCTTTGTGACCCTAGCACATTGGAAAGTGCCTAGAATATGGTAAGCATCCAATGTATTATTGATTGATCAACAAGCTTATTGATTGATTGACGTATGACATTCGTTGATTGAATAGTTTCTTACCTTGGTAATCTTATCCTTCAAAAAGTAGAAGAAGCAACAAGAGGAAACTTGATTCTGGATCTAATTTTCACTAATAAATAAAACTTGGAAATCTGGGAGAAATTAAGCACTCTATCCCTGAGTTTTTGAAGGAATAAGAAAGAAAAACAAAGAATAGTTTGACCTGCATCCAAATTTCAGTGAATAGATTTCAGAGGGTTCAGAGGAAGAAAGGGAAGGATCTGTCAACAAAAATTCTATACAGTGGGATGGGAAACTCTCAAGAATGAAAGATGGAGGGAAACATTTTGAGGAGAAGAAAAATGGGGGTTTTTCTCAACAGAGAAATGCAGTTGCATAGGCAACTCACTTAAAAAGTTGATTTTAGAGAATTTGTCATACTCCTTGGCACAGAAACATTTTGTGGGATTTTATCGCCAGTTGCTAGAATTGTTAGTATAATTCTGCATGCCCCAAATCATTTTCTGATTCAGCCAACCCTGTACAATACATTGAATGATTAAAAAGAGTACAAAGTGTTATGGGGTCAGAGGAGAGAGACATCACTTAAAACTGGGAGAATCAAAGAACAGTTTGAGGTTTAAAAAAAAAAAAAACATTTGATTCATCCTTTTAAACTGGATAAGACATGTCAACTGGTAGCAATTAGGAAGGTAGGCATTCCAGACATGGAACATAATATTCTATCACTAGGTTATGGCCAACTCACATTTCTCACTCATAGTTCAAGTCTCCCCAACTGTAAAAAGTAAGAACTTGAGCTAGATGACCCCTAAGGTCTCTTTCAGCTTGGAAATTTTAAACTTCTACAGTTCTATTGGATTTCACCTGGGAAAAGATCCAAGTCTACCAGTCTTTATTAAAGAGTCCAGTTCTAGCTCTCTACCCTTCCCCACAGCCTTCATTGTTATTCCAACCCAAAAAGCTTTTTCTTTTCTTTGTCCCTGAATGCAGCTCTTGCTTAAAGGGGAGGGAAATAAAGTAGAACCATACAGCAACTCAATTAATTCTTCATCCACCATTCTAATAAAATCAATTTGGAGCATAGACATGCAACGATGCTGACATCATAACACGGTAATTAGAAACAACTTTCATCTCACCGTTTCCTTTGAAGATTGTAATAGCAATTAATTAAACATGCAACACTGCTCTGAACTTTCCCAATGTTCACTGGGGAAATTGGATGAGACATTGGAGAAAAGGAAAGAGGGTAAAAAAAAGAAAGAAGTAGAGTTTGACCTCTGGTTTAGATTCCCTTCAGAAACTGGTCATGAGCATATTCTTTGGCAAATCCTGGGGCAGGAACTTTTTTTCTCTGGGACATGACTGTATTTTTTTTTAAGATAATGAGGACATTTTTCCAAAGTCTTTGGATTTAAGTGAGGTCCATTTAACTACTGGTCTTCTGGGATTCAATGTTGCCCATCCACTGAAAGGAAATTGTCAAAATTGTCAAAAAGATTGTCAAAAAGAGGAAAAATGACAAGAACCGGCCTCCTCATTCCTGCCCCATTCTACAATCAGGGCCCACAGGGCAGAACCAGTATGGTTGAATGAAAAGTACATTGATTCTAAAGTCAAAGGACTCCAACACCAATACTAATTAACTTTGTGACTCTGAGCAAGTCTTTTAGCATTTCTGAGCCTTATGTTCAAATCACCAATAATAATTATCTTTGTGACTTTGAGCAAGTCATTTAGCATTCCTCATCTCTCAAATGAAGATATTGGATGAAATGGCTTCTGTGGTCACTCAAAGATCTAGACTGATGAACTTATTGGCTTCTATTCTTAGAAACAGATTAAAGGACTTTGCAAGTGGCCACCAATATTTTGTCTTTCAAGCTTCCCTAAACTCCAGAACTGAAGTACTAAGACCAATGACTTTCTTAACCATTGATCCTGCTCAGCTCCCTGAGTTCAAAAATTCAATGATCCTGATTTTTGATTACTCATCCTCCCCTTCTGCTGCCATCACAATGCACTTTCCTAGCACCTACTTATTTCCTTCCCTTCTAAAACCATCTAACTAGAAGCAAAATGGGACATGACCAACCCATACAGGAACAATAATATATCCTTAACATCCAATTCCACATAAATTTTATTTCTATCAGGAATATATTTTGTCAGCTTGTTTTTAGTCAATAAATTCAATTTGCTTAATTTTACCAAACAAGTTAAGTACATAGTATGTGTAAAATACTAAATGAGGTGCTGGGGACACATTGGCAGAAATGAAAAGTTGTCTCTGTCATTAAGGACCTGGATTCTCCTGAGAAACATAACATGTAAATAGATAAGTACATAACAAGATAATTTAAAGAATGAGAAAAGACTCAGCCCTGACAGCTCAGAGCATCGGAAGAAGTAGGTAGTGGGATAGATTGTGAAAATTGGCTCTTCTGAAAATAGGTGGGAAGTAAGGACCTTCAGCAACTATGTGGTCCAGTTAAGAAGATCTGAATTAAAATCCAGCCATAGACACTGACTAGCTATGTGACCCTGGGCTAGTCACTTACCCTGTTTGTCTCTGTTTCCTCATCTATAAAATAAGGATAATGATAGTACCTACCTCCCAGGGATGTTGTGAGGTTTAATAAGATAATAATTATAAAGCACTTAGCACAGTGCCTGGCACATAGTAAGCATATATAAATGTTAGCTGTTATCATTATGCATGGGAGTAGAGGGGCTGATCCCTAGGTAGTTCATTGTGTTGATTGGCAGAAATGAAAAGTTGTCTCTGTCATTAAGGACTCTATATTCTCCAGAGAAATATAACATGTAAATAGATAAGTAAAGAGATAAGATAAAGCAAATATAAATAGATAAACAAGATAATTTAAAGAATGAGAAAAGACTCAGCCCTCACAGCTCAGAGCATCAGGAAGAAGTAGGCTGTGGGATAGATTGTGAAAATTGGCTAGTAGTCCCAAACATTGCTACTTTCACCCTCTCCATCAAACCTGGAGGAATCACTATACCTTCAGTAGGAACAAAGGCAAAATTTGATGAGAACCTAAAGGATTCTTTTTCCTCTGGGATAAGTACCATGAAATTTGTCGACACTTTGTGTTCACTTATCTGCAGTATGTGTTTCACAGTTGGTTATTTGACAAATAAGAAAGTACAAAGAAGAGCCCAAGGGGAAAAGATATATGATCAAAAAACAAGATAGACAACAGCAAGGGAAAATGAATGAAACACAAGGTTTGTGCCACTGGTGATCTCAGGAAGTCAGGAAAAATCAAGGCAGCCCCACCTCAGTATCCTGGGTAAGCTTCTTTCATTAAATTTAGTGGAGGATAAGTATAAGCATTAGAGTCAACTAGATAGCTCAGTGTATAGAGACTGGGCATAGAATCAGGAAAAACTTGAGTTCAAATTTAGCCTCGGGGGCAGCTAGGTGGCGCAGTGGTTAGAGCACCAGCCCTGAAGTCAGGAGGGCCTGAGTTCAAATCTGGTCTCAGACACTTAACATTCCCTAGCTGTGTGACTCTGGGCAAGTCACTTAACCCCAATTGCCTCAACAAAAAGCAAAAAAAAAAAAAAAAAAAAAATTTAGCCTCAAGACACTTAGTAAATATGTGATCCCTAAGCAGATCATTTAATATCTATTTGCTTTAATCCACTGGAGAAGAAAATAGCAAATCACTCCAGTATATTTGCCAAGAAAACCCCATGGACTGACTATATAACCCATGGGGTCACAAAGAGTTAGTTAGACACAACTGAATGACAACTGAAAAAAGAGTTGAGCAGAGTAGTCAGTGTGAAGGAGTAACTATCTGCATGAGTATAGGATTATCTACCTCAGAAAACACACATTCATTTGAGGATTTGAGAATTTTAGGATAAAAAAAATGGAATGTAAATTCTTTTGAAAAAGGCTTTCCTTTTATCTTTGTATTACCAGAACCTAACACAGAAACTGCCATACAAAAGAGGCTTAATTAATTAATGTTAATTAATTAATACGTCTGTATTCTATTTTACTAATTACATATTTCTTATATTATTACAAAGTTATATATTAATTATCATTCATTAATGCTTGCTTTTTTTTCATTTAAAACCATTCCTGGGGCAATTGACCCAAAATGTCCCTTCAGTGGTAGGATGGGGAAGAGCTGATCTTGGTCCATGTGAGCAAAGCAGAGACTTAAGCACAAGATCATAGGGTCCAGGAAAAGCAGGGTGGAGTTGTGATGAACTCTCTCTATCCTGTCATCTTGAGCTTTCCTCTCTTAGTTAATTTTCTTGCCAACATTGCTGAGTTCTGTTGTTAAATTGTGGAGGATTCAGATGTTATCAGTTCATTCTAAATCCAGAATCTTCTATTTGTGGCACCCTGAAACAATGACATAATGACCCTACTCTCAGAAACCCCCAATTGGTTGGGTCCTCTCACCCAAAATACCTAGTATAACTGCTTTGTGCTTATTAACTTTATATTCATATATATAGATATAAATACACATATTTCCCCCTTAGAATGTAAACTCTTTAATGATAATAATAATAATAATAGCTAGCTATTATTAGCTAATAGCTAATTACAACACTTATATAGTGTTGTAAAGTTTGCAAAGTGCTTTACAAACATGGTTTAATTTAACCTCACAACGACCCTGGGAAATAGGTTCTATAGTTAGACCCAATTTACATATTAGAATAATTGTGTCAAATAGTGGTAAAGTGACTTAACTAGAGTCACAAAGCTAGTAAGTATCTGATGCTGTATTTGCACTCAGGTCTTCACAACTCTAGGTTTAGTTCTGTATTCATTGTATCAGTTCATTTCCTGACAAGGTAGGTTGGGGCAGGGGAATAGTTGTATGTGCACCATACAGCCTAGGATAATATCTGGAACTTCATAAATACTTGGTTGATTGACTGATCAGAACTCAACATACATAACCAGATAAATTCAGGTAAATGAGTGGTCATGTCCACTTGGACTAATTCTTCATGAATGAGTGGTGCCAAATCCCCCAAAAATAATCCATCAGAGAAGTATATAGTCAATGCCAAGTGCTAACTTAGGGTCCAAAAGAAGTTGATATCTTGTGCCAAGGTTCCCAACTTTTATTGGAGGCAGCTAATTTGTTAGATGGCATATTCAAATTGGAAAAGTATAACCAAAGGCTTCTTGGACTCCTAAAAGTACTCTTCCACATTAGCAAAGAACTTATTTTCTGTGAGGTAGGAGGGAGCCTGGGGGGCAGCTGACTCTGCAAAATTGTATACCATAAAGGTCACATTGGCAGGGTCATTGGGAATCTTTCTGGGTGAAATAACTTTCAGTGCACCAATAACACTGGGAGCTTCTTACTAGGGAGGTAAAAGTCTAGGGGACACACAGAGCCAGTTAGAAACCAAACATTGTAAATTAATTTTAGATTATAGCTGGTTAAAAGAATGAAAGAGGTTTACTAAGTTCTTCCTATGTTCCAAGCATCATGCTAAGCGCTAGTAATACAAGTACAAAAGTGAGACAAGTTTTATCCTCAAAAAGCTCATATGCTACACACATAAGAAAACATTGATCAAGGGAAAGGAAGTTATGGTCTAGTGAGTAAAAAAGATGATGGCTTATGAAATGCATTGACAGGTATTCCAGAGGTGATGGTAGTAATTTGGTTATAGTTCTGAGGGGAGGGAGAGAAGAGAAAAGAGAGAGGGGGGAGGAGGGAGAGAGGGAGAGAAAGAGGGAAAGAGAAAAGAAGAGAGGAAGGAATGAAGAGAGAGAGAAAGGAGAGAGAGAGGGAGAGAGAGAGGAAAAGAGGAGGGGGAGAGAGAGAGAAAGAAAGGAGACAGAGGGAGGGAGAGATGGAGAAAGAGAGGAAAGAATGGGGGAGAGAGAGAGAGGGAGAGAGGAGGGCGAGAGGAAAGGATGGAGAGAGAGAGACAGAAAGACAGAGAAAAAGAGAGATGGGAGAGAGAGGAGGGGAAAGGGAGGGAGAGAAGAAGGGAGGAAGGGAAAAGGGAAAGGAAGAAGAGAAGGAAAAAGAGGGAGAGAAAGGTAGGAAAGAGAGGGGGAAGGAGGAAGGATAAAAAAGAGGGGGGAGGGTGAAGGGACACATAGATGGACAGCAACAGGGCAGAAAATAGCCATGGTGAAGGTTATCCTAGAGAAAATGAACCTACAATCTCCAGAAATCTATTTCGTTTGTTGTTGCAACTCAGATGCTGCCAGAGTCCTACTTCAGGGAAGTAGGGTAAGAAAAAGACTAGCAGGGCAGCAAATGTCTTTGCTGTCAACCTAAGAATTTGAAAGAGGATACTTGAAAGGCATCAGCCAGTTCAAGTTATAATCCCTGGACAAGTGGCTGAGGAGTCTGACTCATGACAATGACTAATGCCAATTACTTCTTGTAGGTCAGCTCATGTGTGAGTTTTCTTCCCACCTACAATCAGTGTGGTACCATGGGAAAAGCAGCAGGACGCCCTGATTCAAGTCCAGCTTCTGAAATTGTGATCCCGAGGAAAATCACTTAACCCTTCTGAAACTCATTTTTCTCATCTGTAAAATGGCAACAGTAATATCAATATTACCTGTCTCACAAAGTTATGAAGCTGAAATTAGATATTGTAAATTTTAAAAATGTAAATCTTAAAGCATTATATAAATGTCCAGTGATTAACTCGGTGTCTGGCACATTTTATGCTCCTAATGAATGGTTGTTGATGATTTCAGTTTCCTGTGCATTCATTCATTTATTTAATGAACATTTATTAAGTGCCTACTATATGCCAAAGAGCAGTCAGGTGGCACAGAGGATAGAGCATCAGGCTTAGAGTCAGGAAGACTCATCTTCCTGAATTCAAATCTGGTCTCAGACACTTAACATGTGACCTTGGGCAAGTTACATAACTCTGTGTTCCTCAGTTTCCTCATCTATAAAACGAGCTGGAAAAGGAAATGACAAACCACTCCAGTATTTTTGCCAGGAAAACCCCAGTTGGGGTCATGAAAAGCTGGTCATGAAAAATGACTGAGCAACAATATGTGCCAGGAATTATGCTGGATGCTAGGATTATAAAGACAAAAACAAAACTGATTCCACCCTCAAAGACCTCCTTCTTCTCCAAGAATCCATGTGGATATAGATAAATACGAAATGTGCACAAAATATTAGAGAGGAAGAACACAACCACTGGGGGAGTGCAAGAAAGATTTTACCTTAAAAGGTGGCCCTTGAACTGAGTTCATCCTAAAAGAAATCTTGAGGATTCCTAAAATGGGAGATTAAAGGGAAGAGTTTTAAAGGCATGGGGAAGAGTGTCAAATCAAGGGCAATATGCCAGGCCTAGGTCAGAAAACATGCTTGGTGAAAGGTTCTAATTGTGAGGTGATGGGAAATGTCAGTTCTCCCAGGCTTAACATCCCAGTTATTCCTTGGCCCAGGAATGTCAGATACTATATTCTTTGCCTCTTCTGCTCAAAACACATTACAGACAGATTTTGGAGCTGTCCAATTGGCCTCTCTAAACCAACTGGATTAGACTCTTTTTTCCATGCACAACTCACTCCTAGACAATCAGGCTAAGCATCCCTAGGCATCCCTGACTAACTAGAGATTTCACTAAAATTCACTAAATTGCCTCCCATCATCAGACTAATAAAAAATTCAAATTAATAAATCTGACATTTCCCATCACCTCACAATTAGAACCCTTCACTTAAATATAGAAGTCACTTCCAAGGTTCACAAAAGTAACCCATTCTTCATGAAGAATAATAACATCATCTAGCTACATAGGAATAAAATTTTCAGAGAATTTTAACAATCTTTCTCTCGGTTGAGCCTCCTGAAGCCTCTAAAAGAGAGTCAGTACGATGATTATTATATCCACTTTATAGATGATGAAATTGAGGTCCCTGACAGTTGAGATGGATGTCCCATTTAAGCCAGGAAGACTAGGAAAACCTAGCCCACCTCACTTAGAATATAATGCAGGAAAAAGGGCCCTGAAGATGCCCAATGGAAAGAAAATCTACATTCCTGATATCACTTTACTTCCTAATTAATTTCAACTTCCAAGAATTATAGAATCTAAGAATGTCAGAACTTAGAGATGATTTAGTTTTTCTCATTCTCTCAGTACTTCTCTTTTAGACTATAGCACAACTCTCCTAATTGGACTCCAAGCTTCCAATTACTGCCCTTTCCTATCTGTTGTCTACAAAGCTGCCAAACTAAGAGTCTTACACCTCAAGTGAATTCAAGTGGGTGTAGGGCTAGAAAATAGTTAAGGCCATTATTGTGTGACCTGATGTAGAGTAGAGACAGAGGTCATGGAAGTTGAGAACCTGGGATACCCAAGTCCATCATCATCATCATCATCATCATCATCATCATCATCATTACTGCTGGCACCTTCTAAAAAGTACCAAGCATTATGCTTACTGTATGCTTAATACTTTTATAAATACCTCATTTGATATTCACAATAGCCCAAGTAGATAGGTGCAAATCTGGTTTTGACTAAAAAACAAATCTGTCCTTGTCATTCCTCTGCTTAATTATCTGCAAAGGCTCCTTATCTAGGATAAAATACACATTTGTCTTCAAGGCACTTAAAGTCCCTCACAGTCTGACTCCAGCCTATTATTCTAGGAATATAATACACACTACACCTGCGATTTTTATATATTCCAACTAAAATGACTTATTTGCTACACTCCAAATTTAGCATGACATCTTTAGCTTCTATACCTTTTCACAGATTGTCCATACATACATATACACACACCTGGAATACAATTCCTTTTAGCCCCACTTACAATTCCTAATTTCCTTCAAGAGTCAACCCACTTGCCATCTTATGGAAACTTTTCCTTGATGACCCAGTAGATGCTGGTGCTTTCTTTTCAAATTATCAAATACATCCTTATGTCTGCAGGTTGTGCTCTGAATGTCAGTTCCTTGAGGGCAGAGAGTGAGTTTGGAGTTTGTTTGTTTTTGTGTGTTTATGTGTGTGTGTGTGTGTGTGTGTGTGTCCATCACCTAGCACAGTGCCTTGAACAAAATAAGTATTTTGGATTGAATTGAAATAAGTAGATAATGATTAATTAAACTAGATGAACTTCCCTTACAAACTCATAGAGTGACAAAGCCAGACAGCCAGATAGGACAGGCCAGTAAAGGAGCTAATAGACCATACTTTAATCATTTCAACAACCATTTATCTACTGTTTTAGACTAATCTCCTCTCTGCTTCTCATTCAGTTTATCAATGTTGACTCTTGATTTCACCTGTCAACACCTTATATCTACTCACGTCCTGATAGCTTCCCTTACTCCTTGCCATTGTCCATCCCCAATTCCCAGTTAAATTTAGAAATATAAATATGGAATCAGACACAGCCCCACTAATTCCCCTTCCATTTTCTTGAATGGTTTCTCTACAAGATTTCTAGTATCCACAAAATAAAAATTCCTGGGGAGCATTGGAGCCATGAATACAGACACACTCAGGTCCACACATTCCCCAACCTACCACGTCCCTGTGGCAAAATCTACAAGTAGGGGATGAGAAGGGAAGCAATCTAAATTCAGGCTACACCAAGGTCAAGTCTAACCTATCAAGGCATGGTGATCAAATCCACCACCCTCTCTGGCTTTCATGATGACCGGATTTGAGTTCTTTTCAGTCAGATGTATGGTTTCTGATTCACTATATTAAGAGTAAACCTCTTGGCAAAGCATAAGAGATTCCAGGATGGGGCTTTAATTCATTTCCCTCATAGCAAATGGCCATTGTGATAGTGGCCTGGCCTTTGAAGTTGGAAGCTGCCAGTACCATTTGATTTACCCAATATTGGAAGGGATTATTAGAAACCTTTTGGGTTTGCACAAACCAGGAGTGGAATGTGTTTGCCTTAATAAATCTTTTCAAAGGTCATTGACTTTCCTGGGGTCTTTCTGGCTCTGTAATGAAAGCATCAGCTGGAGAGGGAGGTGAGGATCAAATGAATTAAATAAACCTCATAGAGGGGATGACTTGGCCATAGTCACACAATTAATAAGCAACTGAACAAGGCCATGTTGGGATAATCAGGAGAAAAAAAATGGAAGGCCAAATAATTTGGGGCTACTCCTGTCTCTAGATGATCTCCAACAGTAAAAATATTCTGCAGGAAATACCTGAATATTTGCTGCCCATTGCTCTTAATAGTATATTGTGTCTTCTATCACAGACTTTCAAAACTAAAGAGAAACCAAGTAGAGCACAGAAAAGAATTGTCTCTCTACAACCATAAATGATTCTGGAATAGACTCCAGAAACTCTCCACAATAGATTGAGAACTCAACATCCTACTTCCTGAATATAATTAATAATAATCCTTCCCTCCCCACCCAAAAAAAAGGCATAAGAAATTTAGAGGGAAAAACAATTTCTTTTATGGAAGTTTCTTTTCTTAGGTCCTAAGTTTCCCAGATTTCTTTGAGTTGTGACTCCAAGTAGGCTAAGCCCAGAAGAGAAACAGCCGGTGAATGTAACAAGATTGGGCTATTACATAATCTTACAATTCACTCTCCTGCTGAGGACCTGGAATTTACAAGGGAATGAAGTTTTCCTGGAAAGTTACTTCATTTCAGAGTGAAGAGACGAATGGCTTGACCATTAGCCTTGACAATAATTACACTTTAAACTTGCTTTACACATGTCATCTTCTCATTTGGTCTTCACAACAATGTTTGCCTTTGTTGTTCAGTAATCTTTTAGTCTTGAACAACTCTTTGTGACCCCAGTGTTTTTGTTGGTAAAGATACTTAGAGTGGAGTTTGTCATTTCACTCTCCAACTCATTTTCCAGATGAGAAAACCGAAACAAAAAGGCTAAGTGAACTGCCCTGGTCAAACCCTTAATGATGTCTAAAGCTGAATTTGAACTCAGGTCTTCTTGCCTCCAGGCCCAGCTTTCTATTGTACCACTTAGCTACCTTAATCCTCTAATTTAGGTGTTATTATTATCCCCATTTAACAGATAAGGAAAGTAAAGCTGAGAGAGCTTCAATGACTTGCCCAGGTTAAAACAACTAATAAATGTTCAATTAAGATTTGAACTCTTCTTCCTGATTCCATGTTCATCACATTATTCTACCACATCCCTGTCACAACTAACCATAGGCCTTGCTCTTTATCAGGCAAAAAACATTATCTAGTTGGTTTTATTGTTGACCAAAATGACATCACTATAGCAGGGTCAAGGTACAGTGTATAATCAGATCAATATGAGATCAGAAGTCAGTCACAAATAGTTCATGTAAACATTTGGAGTAGAGATGGCTTTAAATTTGCACATCTCACATTTCTTCAGCTGCTGCAATTCTCTTTTGTTCATAGAGTACAACACCTTTGATACAGGCTTGCCATGGCTATTAGTTCTATACCAATGTCTTTCATGTCTCATAATTAATTTCAAAGTTCTTCAGAGAGGCCTTAAGAGGGAACTCAATATGAGAATTTGCTTTGTATGCATTGTCTATAACATAGTGGTTCACACAAACATACATTTGGCATTTGAACAACATGGCCAGCCTTTTTTAGAGATGCACTGTCTTCAATGTAGTTTGAATGATTGGCAATTCAGCTAGAGAAAGGACCTCAGTGTCCAGTACCTTATCTTGTCAGGAGATCTCCATAATCTTCCTAAGACAACTGAAATGGAAGCAATTCAGTTTCCTGGCATGATGCTGACATACTGTTCAGGTTTCACAGACGTACAACAATGAGGTCTATACAACACCTCTGTAGACCTTCAGTTTGGTAGGCAGCCTAATACCTCTTCCCTCCCACACTTTCCTTTGGAGCCTCCCAAACATTGAGTTAGCTCTAGCAATGCATGCAACAACCTATCTATGTGGACATCCCTGGAAAGTATACCACCAAAGTAAATAAATTTAACCATGGCATTCAAAATTTCACCATTTGCTGTAACCAAGAGCTACACATATGCATGATGCAGTACTGATTGATGCAGAACCTGTTTTCTTAATGTTAATTTTCAGGCCAAAATTAATACAAACAGCAGAAAATTCATTACACAAACATCTGTGAACGAAAAATTACACATCAATTCTCCTTCCTCTTTAGTCTTGGCTTGTAGCCTTTTCAAGTTAAATAATTTACTCTCAGTGTGGTAGCTGACCTTGATGCCATTTTCATCCTCCTTGAAGGTATCTGACAACAATACTGAAAACATCATGTTAAAAAGCATGGGATCATGCACACAGCTTTATTTCACTCCATTGCTGGCTGGGAAAATGCTACAGAATTGTTCATTATTCAGAACCTGGGCCATCATGGAACTGACATACAATATTGATGAATATCTCCAGGTAAGCAATTTTTGCCATAATTCTAATTATTGATTATATCAATTTCCTTAATCCAATTGATGTCATACAGATTTCAGTTCTGCTCCTGACATTGCTCCCATGGTTGTTGGCAAACACTATATTGACTGTTCCTTGCCCTTTTAGAAGCCACACTGGCTCTTGAGTAGATGACCACATAACAGGGGAAGAATCAGTTTATTGAGGGGGAAATCTGGCAAAAATCTTGCTAGCAAAGCCTAAAAGACAATCCTCACTGTGATTGTTACAATTTATTTTCTTTTCCTTTACAGATTTGGACAATGGAAGCATCCATGAACTCCTAAAATATAATCTTTCCTTTTCATATAATCCAGAAGATTTCAGTTTGCACAAACTATGAGCACTGGACACCTTGTCCTATAAATCTTAACTGGAATAAAATCAGCACCAGGCACTTTTCCATAGAAGAGAAAGTCAGTGGCATTCAAAACCTCTTTTTCAGTTGAAAGTTTCATTAGAGAGGGATTGAATTAAATTTGAGGTATATTGGCTATGGTTTCATCATGGTTTAATGATCATCTTTTGAGACTATTATGAAAGTGTTCAGCCATCTCTCCAAAATCATGTCCTTATCATTAATCAATATTGTTCCATCAGCCCTGCAGAGTTAAGTTGCACAATAGATCTTTGACTCATAGTCTTCAGGGCATCATAAAAGTGCTCTGTGAAAGACTGAATTTCATATGCCTTTTAACTGAGCCAAGAATTAATTTTACTTTTGATGGGATTAAATGCTTCCTCCTTAGAGATAAATGAACTAGTAAACCCTATGGTTTGTAACAGAATCTTGATTTCCCAATCAATTTCATAAAGCCAGTCTTAATATTTGTGAGTGTTCAGACCTAGATGAATAACTGTAGTGTTGTATACTACATCTCTGAAAGCTTCCAACTCTTTTTCAAATTCACCGTATTGACTCAAATTTCCCTCCAAATTAGTAACTATTCACACTCAGAGAAAGGCTCTAATCTATTGACATTAAATCCTCTAGTAGTCATCTTCTTGGAGCCACTGCTTTTGTTGAATATGAATGTTTAGCTTGAAGAGGATAAGTCTATGATTGGTCCAGCATTCTATATCCCTCTCATATTCTGTCTCTTCTACTTACAATGACATAGTTTATTAAATGCCACTGTTTGTTATAAGGTACATCCACAAAGTTTATTGTATTTAAGGAGGCAGTGTTGATAATGAAAACTTTATGAGACACAAATCTTCAGTAGAAGTTTCTGACTTCATTCTTCCCAAGGACCCTCTGCCATGTCTGATAGTCTTTGCCTACTTAATTATTTCGCCTACTGTAATTCTGGTAAAATCACCATAATTACAAACTTGTCCTCTTTAAGTCCATTGATGATGGTCTTAGGGTCTTCATAAAATTTTTCTTTGACTTCATCAGGGTTTGTCATGATGGGCATACACACTAATGATTAGCATGGTGCCTTTCTGCAAATGGCAGTTGCATGTCATGAGCTTGTTATACACTCCTTTTGGGAGAAATACCAACTTGCTGACTAGAATAATTTTAATTGTGAAACCTACATGAGCTTCCAGGTGCTCCCCATCAATATAGCCACTCTAGAAAACCATGTTTCCAGGTCCAACTTCAGTAAGCTTCCCTTCATATGTCAATCTTGTTTCACTGAGGGCTGCTATTTGGATGTGATCTTTAGTTCTCTCACCATAAGAGGTATTGGATTTCATGTTGCCCATAAATTTGTGTTCACATTCTATGTACCAATGGTGAGTGGAATCATTTTCACAAAAGTTTTTGTACATTTTTGGTGTGTTTTTACCACAAGATAGGATTCCTACCTGCTGCAATAAGCACGCCAGGGTTAGATTAACTAAATAATATAATTTTAAGGCACCTTTTCTAGCTCCTTCCTCATGCCAAGAAGTAAACAGTATGGGCTTTTAAAAAGGCTACTCAGACAACCCAAGAAGCTGTGAAATTCCACTGTTGCTGCAGTCTGTAAGAATTATAACCCTATGACCTGGACCACCTGTGCACAGGGCTGTGATACAACTCCCAGGGTGTACACATCTATTGCCTCATCACTTGCTTGTGGCCACAAGACTTTGAGGTAGATTAAAATGGTAAAATGGGATAGGCTATGTATTTTTATTTGTGCATAAACTAAATATAAGTAAGGTAGAGTTCTGCAGATTCATTGCCTTTATTCTCTCTTTCAGTAATTGCAGTGCAGGAGCAAGATAAAAGTCAAGTTGACTGGTGATGGCTAAGGATGCAATGGATGACCTTGGCATTTTCAGTGTCTAACCAAGATGTAAGTCATCCACCTATCTCCATGGCTTTTGGAACAAATTGTTCTCAATTGCCTGTTCCATTGGGGAGGTCTTCAGATGTTTAGGGTAAATACTCTACTAACTCACCAATGAGACTGAGACTCCTTAGTTAACCCCCCACCTGGTTTATCCCATCTGCCAAAATAGTTTACTAGGATTTAGCTGATGTTCATGCTATATAGCTCCTTAGAATCTGGCTAAGGAAAAACATCTTGGGTTCAGTTGAAGGCTGTTGTCACTCAACTAATGCTAAGCTAAAAGTGACTATAAATACAAGGGACCTGGATATGGAGCCAAGGGTAAAAGTATTAGGATCTCTCCCTTACCCAAATTAAGCCAGATCTCTTGCTAACAGGTCTGGGATATATCTAGTGAATCAACGCATTAGTCAAATGCATTAAATTAATCATGACTGCTAGACCATTTATAAAAGAGCAAGCCAGACCAGAATTCAGCATCATTCCAGTGGCAAACAAGGAGACATAAGTTCCAGAAAAGTTCTTGAAAGAAAATTGCATGAAGGGAGGAGAGGAAGTGAAGAAAAAGGAGAGGGGTCTTGATTTCTCTGCTTTTCCCCACCAACCTTGTCCAGAAGAGGGAGGACTTTGTGATTTTTTTAATGATATGAAGATTTGGTCTTCACATCACAGTCCTAGAAGTGCCCCTGAAACACAATGACTGGCAGCAGATTCTGCATCATGATTAAATTTAAATGATATACTGAAAAAGGCAGCTTAAGGACTCTACAAGGAATACAGCAGAAAACTAGATCACACTAAAGGAAAACTTAATGAAGAGCCCACAATGGGATATGAAGTCACTAGATCAAACTCAAATACAAATGAGAAGTCACTAAATCCTATAACTAGATGCCCGAGGGTAACATTTTGATTTAGAAAACCACATATTAATATTATTTATGTTTTATTGTATTTTAACAGAATATTGTATTAAATAAATGTCAATTTCATTTTAATCTGGTTTGGCTTGCACTCAGAGGATTGATTTCCAAGAAATGTGAATTATTCCTTTTGAATCAGATGCTTTAAGCTTGAGCCCATTTTCTCCTGGACTCTGTAGGTACTTGTGGGAGAATGTGCCCCCACTTTAGGGAAATATTCTTAAGCCTGGCTAATTAATATCAACAAATATAATCAACGTAGAAACATACCAATGGGGTCCTTTTGTTCCTATTCAGTGGCTTTTGTACATAATACCCCAAGTCTTAAGGATATAGAAAAGCTATCCTTAATGGCCCTCTCCCCAGAAAAGGGCTCAAGGGACAGGATACATTCTTCCCTTAATTCCAGGATCTCTTCATCTTATCTGTCTACTAACAGGGTACTGGCCTCCAGCATCTAAATATTGAAACATTGCCCAGACCCTTTGGCAACAGATCTGGCTTAGACTGGGTGGGGGAGTGCTATTGACCCTCTTCCCATTGACCCCATATCTTGACCCCTTGTATTTATAAACATTTTTAAACCAAACCACAAATGATTATGGACTCTAGCCTCTCACCAAGCCAAGATGTACTTCCTAGACCATGTATACATTTCTATTCTACATTTTTGTAAACTAAACTCACACTGCCACATTTATCTCACTTCTCCAGTCACTCCTGAAGATGCCTGCCTTCACACTTCTATATACTCTGCTTGGTTTTGTCTTAAAGACCTTCCTGAGTCCCCTCAGTCCTGCTAGGCTCTCCCTAGGAATTAGAGAAACATCAGCTTCTTTTCTCAAAATACAGAGGGATTGGGAAAGGAAATATTCTCTTACTTCCTATGTTAAAGGATATATAATGTTGGGATAGAAGGAGAATCATCCTACCATTAGCTGAGAGGGAAGAATAGAAGGGAGTATTGGGGGGGAAAAGCAAGGTCTCCTTAGATAAAATTGCCTACCCTTGATTTCTCTAAGATGATTTTTTAAAAATGGATTCATCCTTTCACCATACTTTACTTTGGCGAGAGTCATTCCATTTCTCTGAATCTAAATCTGGCTGTGTCCTTGCTCTAACACTGGAATAAAGGTGATTGTACTAAATATATTAAAAAAAAAAAAACCTCTTAAACGTTGAATATCAATACAGCCAACCAAACTTTCAGCAAAAACTATTTGCATTTTAATTAATTTCAATGCATAAATTGTCAAAAGAATTTTTCAGTCACTCCCTTTAAATCCTCATTAGGAATCTTTGTCCAATTATTCTTATTCAATTTCCCACTTTTATGTTCATAGTTTCTGTCTACTCAATTCTTCCTTTTTCACTTTCCTTTATTTCTCAAACATCTTTCTGAATTTGTTTTCGTCATACTTGTCCATTTTGGTGGCAATATTCCATTTCCTTAATGGACCACAATTTATTCAACTATCCTCCTACTGTGTGACATTTAAGTTGCTTCCCAGGGGTTATTTTTATAATTACTTATGATGCTGCTAAGAAAATCTTTGAACAAATAGCTTCTTGTCTGTGTTTATTAACAAAACTATGCATGTCCATTTCTCTAAGTCTCTGTCTCCATATTCTTATGTCATTATGATCCTTTTTCCCCCTCAGTAATGCCAAGTCTCAATCTCTATATTTTTGTCTGACTTTATCAGTGACTTAGATAAAGACATAGATGGCATGTCTATGAAGTTTTCAAATGGCACAAAGCCAGGAGGGATAGCTGATATATTGGTTGGCAGTCAGGATCCAAAAAGATCTTAGCAGTCTTGATCTCTGGACCAAATCAAACAAGTTGAAATTTAATGGCCATATAGTAAAAGAAAAATCTTTTGACAGTAAAAGATTGCCTCTGATATACTGGTATGTTATCCTGACCAAATCAATTGACCTCTCTGCTGAGTTTTTTTTAATCTATTTTTATTTATCTAAAATTATAAGTTGGAGAGAAGGTTCCAACCAGTATTGGTAAAAAGAGTTTACTTACTGGAGTGTTCTCTATAGTACTAGAGGGTCTGTGACAATGAAATAAATAGTATAGTCCTTATCCATACAATAAAATCTAACATTTAGGTAAAAAAAAAAACAACTTTAAAATCACACTATGGAAAAGAAATGGTATTTGTCTTTAAAAGACCTGGGGAAGATAAAGGACTATAAGCTTCCTATGAATTAAAGATGTAATAAAGCAACCAAGAAAACCGAAGTGGTCTCAGGCTACATTAAGCCTAGGTAGATGATATGCTGCCCTAGTCAGGCTACAATTAGAGTAAGTTGTATAGTCCCAGATGCCATATTAAAAAAATCTGGAGTGCATCTAGGGGAGTACAACCGGGCTAACACAAGGACTAGAAAATGCTCTCTAAAAAAAAAAGGTGAAGAAATTGGGGATCTGTTATATTGGAGAAGAGAAGAGGAAAAGCATCTTCAAGTATGGAAAGGGCTATTGTGTGGATGAAGAATTAATTGTTCAGTCCAATGTAAGAAAAAAAACTTCCTAATGAGGCAGTGTCCTAAATGGAAGTGTTTTCTCCTTCACCAGTTCTTAATAGCAAGTTTTCTGCACTTCCAAAATTACTAGATCTATGGTATAAGGACCATGTCTATAATACTCCCAGGACCTAGCATAGGATTCTGTTCACAGCAGGCACTTATTCCATATTTTGTAATATTGATTTGTTGTATTGTACACTGGAAGAGATCTGGGTTGAAATCTTATCTCTTAATCATATCTAGTCTTAGCAAATCATATTTAATTAATCAATCCTATTAATTAATCATATTTAATCTTAGCCTCAGTTTCCTCATCAGTAAAACAGAGGTTGTAATAATACTCAAAATACTTACTCACAGCATTATTATATGGATAAAATGAGCAACTATGTTGTCAAGGACTTTGCAAACTTGAAATCACAATCTAAATGTGAGCTACATAAACATCTGATCTGTTATTCTAATTATTCTCACTTTCAGCCTTGATATAGTTAATTTATGCCCACCTTATCCCCCTATCAGAGTGAATTCCCTGAGGGCCAGGGACTGTTTTTTATTTGTTTTTTTATCCCACTTCCCCCACAAAGACTGAATAGGAGTCCTTGAACATAAGATTGAATTTAAGGAATGAATAGGATAGAGACTGCAAAGTGCTTTGTTAAACTTAAAGCCACAGAAATGTTAGTTGTTTAGTACCATTGTAATAGTGAATGGTTTTAGTCAAATCAAAAGCTACACTGAAATTGATTTGTTGTTTATGGGTCAAGACTGCTAGCTGTCAGATGACCCATTATGATTAATAATAGGGAACTTTACCAAGTGCTGTGTTAAGCACTTTACAATTGTCTTATATGATCATTCCAACAACCTGAGAGGTTGGCACTATTATTCCACTTATTTTACAGATGGGGAAACTGAGGTAAACAGAGTTAAGTGACTTCTCAGAGTCACACAGCTAGTAAGTATCTGCGATCATATTTGGACCTCCTAACTCCAGACCCAGTGCTACATCTTCTGAGCCACCCAGCTGCCTGTCTTATATTTCACCATCATCATCTTGAATCTCCATCTCCTATTTAACCCTGTTGGCCAACTTCCTAGCCTAGAACTATTTTTTCTCCCTCTCACTGTTCCATCTAGAGGCAGCATGGCAAAGGCAACAAAAGTCAGGACATGGAGTCAAAAAATCTGTGGCTGAATCTTGAATCAGATATTTACTAGCTGTGTGGACCTGGGTAGATTATTGTGAGAAACAAATGAAATCATTTCTGTAAAATGATATATCAATGTCAGTTAGTAATATCTGCTTATTCTATTCCCTTCCTCATAACATTCACCACTACAATGTTATTCTCATTCTCTTTCTAGTTCAAGTTCCATTATAGTTAGGGCTCCGTGACTACTACCTTTAATTTGATTTTGATTCCTAATTCAGGTCAGAGTCTTAACCCTGATACTGGTAATACCAGTTCCCTTGACCAGGCCCCAGTTAGCCTTTATGAGCTCTGACTATGGACCCCCCAAGTCTCATCAATTTGAGGTCTAGCCCTGACCTCATAGGGATCCACTTTAAGCCCTGACCTAGGCCACAAATTAAAACCTAACCTGATCGCAAAGTGAGCCCTAAACAAACATCCTTGGCCACAATCTCAGACTAAATTGTAAACCTTATAAATTGTCTTATAAACATATAGCATGAGTCCCATGAGGTGCCAGATGGGGAAAATGTAGATATCTGTTAGGCCCTTACTCAGAAGACTATTCCTGATTTAAAGACATCCTTTCCTCTTGAAAGGACAACAGGTGTGGTCACAGTTTGAGAAATAGCCTCCTTTAATAATTTTTTTTTAAAACTTTCCTTGCTATTTTAACATAATTAACATGTAGTGGATTTCCTGCCATCTAGGGGAGGGTTGGGGACTGGGGGGGGGGAATTTGTAACAGAAAGCTTTGTAAGGGTCAATGTTGAAGAATTACCCATACATATGTTTTGCAAATAAAAAGTTTTAATAAAAAAAAACATTTCCTTGCCCTCCCCCAGCTGCTTGGACAAAAAATTGACACCCTTTCCAGTCCAAGAGCTGTATCCACTTCTGTGTTTATTGCGTTTCAAATCTGGCTACAAAACTATGGGCTGGATCACCTCTGGCAAAACCTAATTCTCTGTTGCTAAGTAAAGATACTGTGAGCTCCAGAGCAGTCATGATTCATGAAAATTGGAATGATTGGAACGATTTTGTCCATGGCAGGTCACTCAGACTAACAACAGGGACAGAAAAAATTATTCTTCTTCCTGTAAGGGCTTAGAGCTCCAGAGGAGAAGGGATCAGGGGGCCAAAATTCTGGGGAAGGGAGACTTTTCATCAGTCTCAGAGATTTCCCCCCCCCTCCCACAATGGAATTGGTCAATCATTTGTGTTAGCTTATCAGAAAATGGTGGTATTGGATCTCCCTGGCACCATCTAAGTGCCATCTCTAAGAGCATGAAAGGGCATGATCAAAAACTGGGGGAGCCCAGATGTAAGAGCAATTTTGAGGAGAGCTAAGAATAGCTGATCTATAAGATGATAGAGATGAGGTTTTTAAGGAAAGAGTTACCTGGAAAACAGGAGAGAATAGGTTAGAGCTGGACCCCAGAAAAAAAGCTAGTCATAGAATCCTATCTCTTCTGATGTCTCATTAAGAAATGGGGGCACTCTGAATTCTTAGATTATGTCAGCAGAATACCAGTTGTGGCTGGTCCTACAAAGCTGCAAGGGTTTCAACCATAGCAAAAGAATTTATATCTGTTGCCTAGACACCAGCAGAGTTAATCTCAGAGAGACTCTTCTCCAGAAGATTGGCCAGCAGGTGATGTTCTTTGTTTTTCAGCCACAATAAATAGGACAATCTACTGATGTTTAAAGGGAGTTGAGATGTGTGCTAATGGAGGGAATTCCCACATTCATGAAATCATAAATCCCTGAAGAATTGCAGTAAAAAAACATAGTATTCTGGAATCCCAGAGTTGGAAGGGATTTTAGGATTGTGTCCTAAAACAGATTCAAGTTAAGACAGTAAACTTATCATTGAACTAGGTGATGGGGTTACAAAAAAAAATTAAGTCTTGTCCTCAGAAAATTTATATTCTCCTAGATCCCATCCTTAATATCTCACAATTGCTCATGCCTCTGCTTTAAAGCCTTCCCAAAATGAAAAACACACTGTCTCTCAGAGACAACTGATTGATTATTCAGTGGAGAGAAAACTCTGAGTATTAAATTCTTCTTAATTGTACATGTTTAACCTATATCAGATTGCTTGCTGTCTAAGGGAGCAGGGAGATGGAGAGGGAGGAAGAATTTGGAACACAAGGTTTTGCAAGGGTGAATGTTTAAAATTATCTTTGCATAGATTCTGAAAAAAAAGCTATTATTATTTTAAAAAATAAAATGAAAGAACTGGGGGGAAAGTTCTTTATGCTCAACTAAAATTTAGTCTCCCCATATTTCCCTCTTTCCTCCATTATTCTAATCTCTGGGACCACACATAACTCATCCAATAACTCAACCCCATAACAGCCCTTCAGAGATTTATGATCCTCTAAATGCCTTCCTTCTAAGTCTTCACTTCTCCAGGCTAAACATTCCTAGGTCCTTCCTTGAATGTAGCATGACTTTCAGTGCCCTCATCATCTTGTTTTCCTCTGCTGGACATATTCCAGAGTCAATGTGATCTGTCAAAATGTGGTGCCCAGAACTGAAAAATGCTCTGGATATGGTCAGACCACAGCAAGGATTCCAGGACTGTCTCCTCCCTTGCTTTGGACACTATGCCTCCCTATATCTCTGTTTGTCTCTGTCACTCCATCTGTATCTCTGCCTTTGTTTTTATCTCTGTCTCTCCATCTGTATCTGTATCTGTGTTTCTGTGTCTATCTCTGTCTCTTTGTCTCCATCTCTTTCTCTCTCTATTCCTGTCTCCATGTGTCTCTGTGTTTGTGTGTATGTCTGTCTTTCTGTGTTAATGTCTCTTGGTCTCCCTGTCTCTCTTTGTCTCTGTCTCTGCCTCTGTCTCTCTACTTCTGTCTCCCTCTGTCTCTGCCTCTCTACCTGACTCTTTCTGTCTGTCTCTCTTACACACACACACACACACACACACACACACACACACACCCCTTTCATCTTCAGAAATGACAAAATGTAATACCTTTCTAAGGGTAAAAGGTTTAACTCCATTTCTTAAACCTTCCTTTTGATTATCCTTTATGACAAATGTGGTTAACCATTGCATTGCTAACTAACCTATGTGTTTCATTACTCAAATGCAGCTGAAAGGGCCAAAGGGAATTTCTGATAGAGGAGAAAGATTTTAATAACTGCAATATTTTGACAGAGCATGATTTTTTCCTATCTGGAGGTTTGCAACTGAAGAAAAGTGAATCACTGATTCATTTTTTACTATTTTCCAAGGCAGAAGGGACATATACCATTATTTCTATCTAGACAATGAATTAGGGGTCTGACTGAGATGTGAGAAAAGGGATCTGTGGCTGGTAATGGAGATGGGACCTTTGCCACTTACCTTACCATTGTTTTCCCCAGTCTGAAGGGAACACTCCTGTAGGATGAGAAGAAATCAAGGGAATGTGTGGAGAGAAATCCAAGCCTAGGTAAAGTGGATGGGAAGAGTAGCTTTAAATTGTTCAGGGATACTGCTCCATTACCATGTCATCAAAAAATTCTATCAGAGAATACCATTTCATCACGAGGTCCTTGTATTGTAGCCAAATATAACAGAAACTCTCTTTTAGTAGAAATTAATAAACAAATAAATGTGGCTCTTTCCATTTTAAATCTGAAGCCTAAGATCCTAGTTATCCTGAAAACCTCCAATAATGGGGAGCTCACTACTTTTTGAAACAATTCATTCCTATGTAGAATAGCTCTTGATTATTAGAGAGTTCTTTATATTAATCAAAAATCTCTTTCCTCATAACTTCCCTCAACTGGACCTTTTAGGGATCACATAGGCCAACTCCTTCTGCCCTATGATAGCTCTTCATATTTGAAGACAGAAATCAAGAGTTATTGAGTCTTTTCTTCGCTAGGTTCAATAACCTATCTTCCCTCCACTAGCCCTCTCAGGACTTAGTTTTGAATATTCTTCCCTATCCATCTTATCCTACCTGGAACAGCCTGTCAATGTCCTTATAATATACCTTCCCTGATCAGAAGTCAGTCCAGCAGGACTCACTCGTGGGTCACTGGTTAAATACTGCTTTCTCTGTGGCTTGATGATACCCCTGCAGAACTCCATGGAGAATTGAGATATTCACATAATTAAGTAACAATTTAATCAGTTTAGTCTTTAACTCCACTCCCATTAACTCCAATTAGTGCATATGAGTGAACTAATGGGTATGCTTTGGCCTAGCAGCCTTCCAGGTTTCTCAGCAGTGTTATATTTATCTTTGGACAGTAGGGTTCATATTTGAGGATGTTTTTCTCTCACATTATGTGAATCAAAGCCAAAAGTAGGGAGCATGACTAAGAGTTTTTGCCTTAGGCCACTGGAATCTAGAGGCCTTGTCAAAAGGTAATAGATGATAGAGCTTGCTAACAAAACAGGGATGATTAGTTTAAGAATCAGTTGCATCATCAGCTTTCTCACCTAGCTTTCAATCTACCACACACTCCAGGTTAGCCCTCTTCAATAGCTCTTCCAGTGGAAGTCTCTCAAACAACGGCTCATTGGTATTCTAGGATCTCTGCTTTCTCCTCTCTTCCTTAGTCAGAGTTCTTCCCTTAATGACATCCTGATATTTAAGGTTCTTAATGACATCCTGATATTTAAGGTTTTCTACCCTAACGAGTACTTTTAAAACTTGACTTGAGAATTATTTGAGGTATATTGTATAGTACTTGCTCTGGACACCAGAATTTTTAGGGTTCTGGAATGTTTCCTACCCATTGATCCCAAAAGGCAAATGTTCCCTCAGACCAGGAACTTTTTATGGGGAGAGCCTTTGTCTCCCCTATGGTTCCAGAATTACTTGAGACCAAGGACCAACTCATATACCTCAAATGCCCAAGGGCAAAGGAAGGGGTCTCCCCAATAGGATTTATACCTCTTTCTCCTGTCTTCTTACTCAATCACATCTGCTGGGAAATGAACAGTTTTTAAAAAAACTAGAATGATTGAGCCATTTTCCAATCATTTCCCTCACAGTCCAACAGATATAAAAAAACAAAAGAAAGCCACTTTTCTGTATAATTTCCTTATCTGTAAAAATAGGCATAATATTTGCTCTCCAAGGCTCACAGTGTTGTTGAAGAGACAGTGACATAGAAATGGGACTTAACAGAATTAAATTAGGAGAGACAAACAGAGACAGTGTGGGTCCTTAAAAGGAGAAATCTGAAGAATCTGAGCACAAAAGGAACCAAATTAATGTGCTAAATCTGGATGACAAGAGGCCAAAGTTGAATTAAAGTGCTCCTATTTTAAGCTTTATATAGTCAACCCTGGGAGGTGGGTAGTGCAAATATTATTGTTCCCATTTTGCAGACTGAGGCTCAGTGAAGTGATGGGATTGGCTAATGATCCCAGAGCTAAAATTCCAACTCTGCCTCTTACCTACTTGTGAGACCTTGGGTAAGTCAATTAACTTTTCCCTGTAGAAGAAGGGGACCCTATTAAACAGTCTGATGTTTAAAAAGCTGCCTGACAAAGAAGGGACAAAGGAGACAAAGACTAACTCTGTTTGGCCCCAGAGGACAGAGGCAGAAGCAGTGACTGGATGTTGTAAAAAGGTAAATGTAAGCTTAATGGGGGGAGGGGGAGATTCCCCCACCTTGGAAATCTTCAGGAAGAAGCCACTCAGTGATGACTTACAGTTAGGATTCCCTCACATATGGGTTAAGCTTGATGGCTTCTGAAGTGCTTCTGGCTTTCAAAATCTGTTACCTCTGAGTTCATTTTAGTTCTAAACCCAATGATCACAAAAGGAAATGGATTGGGATTTGGACACAGGTCTCAATTCGTTTCACATCTACCTACTCCAGAGACTCAAAAGTATGGACCAAGAAAGTCTTAGATCCAAATTGATGCTGAAGCCCCATTCTATACCATTGCAAAGGGCAGAATTATTTCTTGGTGGTTGAGGAAGGGAGGGGCAAAGGTGGAGTTCAGAAAAACTGAAACTCAGAGCAGTTGCTCAAGCAGATGGGCTGCCACAGGTGAGAATGAATTGCCTATTACTGGAAGCGATCAAGTAGAAGCGGGAGATATTGGAGATTGCCTCTAGCTATGATGGAAGGTGATAAAGGGAAGGGGGTACAAGATTTCTAAAATATTTACCAGTTGGGCTCCCCATTAGTCTGTAGTACCCTGAAATAGCTCAGATAGTCTGCCAGACCATTGAGTGATCTCAATAGCAACGGAATATTTAAGAGGTAGTTTGGAGTCCGGGAAATTGGTTTCCAATGCTGGTTCCAATGCAAGGTGAGTGTGGATAAGTCTCTTTGCCTGCCCTCAGTTTCCTTATCTGTAAAAGGGGGAAGTTCGACTAACTGGTCCCTAAGGTCCTTTCCATCTCTAATATTCTATATTAACAACTCCCTTTCCTCTCAGAGAATCTGAGTTCTGTTTCCCTATGTTCCACGATCCCCTCTGCTTCTTATAATCTATGTTCTTGCACCTCTATAAAGTTCTGAAGAGCTCTGGGTCACAGGAGGGAGCAAAAATATTTATTCATTTTCCAGAAGACTCTAGTGGGAGATAGGCCATACATCTGCTAGATGGAGCTCTGGTTTAGACCAAGGGGGGGCCAGGCCTGGCCCCTTTCCCATCTGGGAGTCCTGGAGCAGGGAATTTGTTGGGCCCTGGGGCAGGGGCCAGAAGGAACACTCCGGGGTGAGGGGTGGCCCCACTGCCTGAGTTGGCGTAGCTCAAGGCCAGCTGTTCCAGTCGCCGCTTTCGTAGGAAGGCTTGAGCTGTTGCATGGAGAGGACGGAGCAAAGCAGGTGGGGGGGCCCCTGGCCGCAGGAGGAAGTCAAAACCCGTTCTGTCTTGGGGGTCGTAGAAGAGGGGACCCTGAGCAGGGTCAGGTCCAGGTGGCCAGGCGTAAGGGAAGGGGAGTGTAAAGTCCTCAGTCAGAACTCGGATGGCGAAGTCATCCTCCTTGCCCAGGGCCCGATAGGCCCGACCAATGCCACGGAAGTGAGCCTCCCAGAGCTGGGCATCACCACCATAAATGTCCAGGAACGGGGGTTCTTGGGGGGCAGCAGGACCTGAGGGAAGCACGGGTGGAGAACCGAGCGTCGGCCAGGAAGGGGAAAGCTACTGGTTCCTAAAACCTCATACTCATCACAGAACGTTAGACCTGCAGAGGATTCAGAGCTAAAAGGGACCTTTAGAGATCATCATGTGTGTCCCCCTTCCTTTTATAGAAAACAAAGCCAAAAATGGGAATATTGCTTGCCAAGATCCCAGTTAGGAACAGAGCCAAGATTCATACTGGGAGCCTGTAACTCAAATTCAGGCTCTTTTCCCTACCCCTTCTGTAAGATGGAGAACCTGGAGCAGTCGCCTCAAATGAGAGAGGAGGTCAGAGAGCCAGCTTGGCCAGGGGAAAGAGCCTTGAACGAGGGGCTGAGGGACCCCAGGTTCATATACAGCCTCAGTACCAGCTCTATGGTCTTGGGCAAGTCCTTCACCTTGGTTTCTGCATTCAGAGGTTGTTTTATATTCCAAGGTCATCCCAACCAAAAACTATAACTCAATAGTTTGTGATTTATTCCCATCTGTAAATGGGCAGGGGAATATGATAGCTGCCCTGCTCGCTTTATGGGAGTGTTGCCCAGAGGAGATTAGGTTAAAATAAAGCACCACATTTCTGCAACATCTTCTTTAAAATGTTTTCTTCAGAAAATCTAAGAAGTAGAAATGCTAAATAATATTGCCATTTCCCACTTTACAGATGGGAAAAATGAGGTTGAAAAGGATAAATTGGCTTTCCTATGGTTTCCCAACTAGAAAGTTTGAAGGACTAAACTTGAACAGAGATCCCCTGATTCCAAGACCAGGACTCTCTAAACATTTTTTTACACTTCCACTTAAACAACTGCAAGAACCATACCAATGTCTAGTTGTGTTTTAACTTCCCACATCCCATTTTCATACCCTCCAAGAACTCCTGTCTCCCCTGCCTCCAACTCTACCCCAAGTCAGTTCTCTTAGGTCAGTTCCTCGGATGCTTCTAGCAGAGCAGGACTCACCCCAGAGTAGTGATCACCCTGTATGTGATGATGTGAGGTCATGACTTCCCCTTCCTCCCCCTGCCTCCCACTCCTACCTGGCCCAGACACCCCCACCTGTCCCTGGCTTGACACTGCTACCACCAAGCCTGGGAGAATCAGGAAGAGATGTCACCTAATCCAACCCCATTCATTTTAGAAATGAGGAAAGTGAATCCCAGAGATGTGGATTTACTTACTACACTACAGTAAGAATTCAGAGCCCTGTCTTCTGATTCCAAATCCAGTGCTCTTTCCACTATACCACAGGGATGCTGTCTCCAGAAGGCCCTTGAAAATGCAGATGTGTTCCTTGGGAGAGGAGGGAGGGTCTGAGCTGAGAGAGAAGTCTCCCACTAGCACATCAGGGTGGGTCAGTATATCCAGGAGGGTAAGGTGAAAGGCACGGGGAGCCTGGTCTTTAGGAGATAACATGCTAACTTTGCTGTCCTGTGTTTGTCCTGCTTCTGAGCTGCCTTTTTCCTTTTCCGCCTCTCTTCTTCCTCCATGTCCCATCTCACTAACTGGCTGGGTAATTTTCAGTGAGACCCTTGCCCTCCCTGACCCAAGATGAGCCAATTGGAGCAGGTGGTCTCTAAAGGTTTTTTTTTCCTAATTAAATGTCCATGGTTCTATCCTTCCCCACCCGCCCACTCCCACTCCCTTGCCCACCCTTCTGAAAGACCTGTCACACCCGGAGTGGCAGGTGGGGGCAGCCGGCCCAGGCCAGGGTCTCCAGAACAGGGAGAGGCCATGTAGACGGGAAAACGCCTCTGGGGGCGGGATACTTGGGGGGGAAGCCCTGTTTACCTGGGCACCCTGGAGACGAGAGTGGAAGGGAATTCTGAGCCAAAGCTAAAAGAGAACTTCACAATTAAAGAGATAGCAACCAAGCTAAAAAACCAAATCTGACACTTGCCCCCTCTCCCACCTCTCTCCTCCACATCCTCCCATCCTTTAAGGCTCAGCTCCTCCAGGAAGCCTTCCCTGACTTCTCTCCCCATCCCCTGCCTGAAGACCATGGATTTAGACAAGAATCAGATCTAGAGCTGGTTTGGATCTCAGATTCCAACAAATCTACACTCGTCATCTCACAGATGAGGGAACTGAGATCCAGGAGTTAAATGACTTGTCTAAAGTCATAGAGCTAGTAAGTTTCTGGCTCCTTGTCCTTGACTCCAGATCTAGTCCTAGGAGCCTCAAGTACTCATTTGGTCCTTAATTGATATTCTATTGTTTAAGAATAACATAGACCATCACTGGACCAGGACCTGAAGTTCTTCCAGCTGAGGATCATACTTCTAGGGATCACACTCTGATATGATCCTCAAGAGTCCACATTCTCCTCTGAGGTGGTAAGATAGGCCATTTCCACTGGAAAGCTGGGTCTCAGCTCCAAATCTGTTACTTAATACCCATGTGACCTTAAACAAGCTCCTTCCTCTCTCTCCATAGGCATCAGTTTCCTTATCTACAATGAAGGGATTGGAGACTGCACGACCTCTAAGGTCTCTTCCAGCTCCAGATCAATAAACTTGAGATTGTGTGGTCTTAGAGCTGCCTTAAGTATGGAGAGTTTAAGAGATTTGACCAAGATCATATGGACAATAGTTATGAGAAGCAGGATTGACCAGCCAGTCAAATTTGCCATCCATTAAGCCCTTCTCCAGTTCAACTAACATTACAATAGCAAAACTTCTCATTTCTCTAAACCATCAAACTTTAAAAAGGACTTTCCTTAGAAAAACCCTTTATGAGGAAATAGAAGTTTAATGAAATGATTTGATTAGAACCCATATTGTCTGATGCCAAGTTCAGGGTCCTTTTCAGCACAATACAAGACCTCAAATCATGCTAATTGTTCTGTGCTTCCCTAGCTACACTGGCAGCTTTCTCACTTCATAATCCCTTGTCTTGCCTGCTGACCACCTTTGGGTTATTTTTAAAGTTTCATTTCCAGAGATTGGAAGAGAAAAGCCTTGTGTTATTATTTTTTTGGTGGTGAAAAATTATGAAACCAACATTGGGAAGGGGAAGGAGGAGTCTCAGAGCTTTGCAGAGAAGCCAATCTTTCTCAGGTAGATCAGGCTATTAGTCATGCTAGGATTATACATCTTGCCCCCTCCCACCACACAAAAAAAGGAGCTAACAGACCTTTATAAATATTTCTAAAGACATTTCTTATTTACTTGCCTAGTTGCTCCTGACTTTAGCAAAAAAAAAATCAGGGAAGAAAATCAAGAGAATTTCAAGCATAAAGGGGACCTAAGAAACCATCAAGTATAATAGGTCCAAGATCACACGCAAGTTAAGTACAAAGTCAGGACCCAAAACCAGGTCACCTGGCACAATAATTTAAATTTTTATCAATTTAAATTTTTATTTAATTTTAATTTAATTTAATTTAAATTTAAATCAACAAATGTTTATTTCAGGGTTCACAATGTACAGAGTACAGTTCCCAGAATTGTAGACAAATACAAAGTTGGAAATAAGGTATGGTCACTGAGCAGAAGCAACTAACAGTCTTATAGAGGATAAGGACAGAAAAATCCACTGGACTTGTTGATTTATAGTAGGAAAGACAGAAGAGAAAAAAAAAGAATATGAAACTAATACCTAGGAGACTATCAGTGATAGAGATGAGGAATGGAACCTTGGGGATTGGTGATTTCAGCATCACTAAAAGTCTTCATTTGTCTGAGATTGTGTAGAAAGGGCTCCTGTTCAGATACAGGTAGGACTAGCTGGTCCAACTATATAAATGCAAGGCAAAGGTGTGGGGGGAATAAAAGAAATAGGACCTGGAAGCATTTAAAGTTTTCCTGCAAAAGATGGTATTTGAGCTGATCTTTTAAGGGAATCTGGAAATCTACAAGGCAGGAACAAAAAAGGCATGAATTCCAGATGAGGGACAGAGAGTTATTTGAAAGTATGGAAAAAAGAAATGAACTATCATGTAAAAAAAAGTAGCAAGAATGCTAGCTTGGATGCATCATGGAGTACATGAAGGAGAAAAATGTCTAATAAACCTAGAAAGGAAAGTGGGAGCCAGATTGTGAAGAGCTTAAATGCCAAAGGAGTTTGCATTTGATTCTAGAGACAACAGAGAATTATTGGGATTTATTAAGCAAGGAAGATTTAGAAAATCTATTTGATGGCTCTTTAGAGGAGAAATTGGAAAAAAGGGGAGGCAAGTCTAGGACACCAAACAGGAGACCATTGTAATAGCCAGATAAAAAGTGTTGAGGGCCTAAATTAGAGTGGTAGGTTCCTTCTTTATATCCCACAATCCTAAATCCTGTTGTTCACTATTGATTGCCCTCTCTTCCCTGAGATTCTCTCTAGGTTTTGGAGGCATCCTTTCTCCTGGTTGTCCTCCTCCTTATAGGACTCTTCTCAATCTCCCTTGCTGGATATTTATCCAGATCACATCCTCTATTAATGTTCCTCAGGGCTCTCTGTTCTGGGCCCTCTGTATTTCCCCTTTTTAAAAAGTAGAGGGTAAGGGATGACTGAGTATTGACATCCCTGATTTCCTTCAAGACTCAAATACAGCCTTCAGGAGGCCTTTCTAACTAATGCCTCCCTTCAAGGATGACCTCTATACAGACAGCTAGATGGGACCTTCATGCATAGAGCAGCAGGCCTGGAGTCAGGAAGATCCAACTTTCTGAATTAAAATCCAGCATCAGACATTTAAAAGCTGGGTGACCATGGACAAGTCATTGACCCCATTTGCCTCAGTTTCCTCATCTGGAGACGAAAATGGCAAATTTCTCCAGTATCTTTGCCAAGAAAACTCCTAATGGAGTCACAAAGAATCAGATGTGACTGAACAACAACAATACTTGCCTGTCCCTTTCTATTTACATGTTTTCTCTCCCATTGGAATGTAACCTTCTGAAGAGCAGAGAGGCTTTTTAGTCTTTCTTTATATTTCCAATACTTTGTACAATGCCTGACACATAATAAATGCTTAATACTTATTATGGTTTATTGACTAATGAGATATCAGACCAAAGAGGGATCCCATCATCTAGCCCTAGTCATCAAGTCCTGATTAGGAGTCCCCTTCCCAAGGTCTCTGACAAATGATGTTTGTAAACTCTGAACTCCTGTAACAGGAGCTCACTACCTCCTGAGGCAGTCATCACTATAGGACAGCTCTAATTGTTGACACTTTTCAATTAAACAAATATTTATTGCCTAGTTGGAGCCAAAGCATCCTGCTCAAGGCTGGGGATACAAAGATAGACATGACCCTGGTCAGAAGGATCTCTTCCTCTTCAGCATTCTTCTAAAACTTTGCCTGGATCCTCCTCTGCATTAATCTCATTCTCCTTCCAATCATAGTTATATGTGTATTAGAGAGTAAGCTCCTTGATCCCAAGGTCTAGTTATCAATCAGTCATTCAGCACCAATTTACTCTGATCTAGGCTTCTATGCTCAGCCTCAGAATCCAATTCTGGAGGGAGGGAAGGGAAGAGGATGAAGGCAGATAAGAGAAGGAGACCAATTCCTTGACCTCTCAAAACTTAAAATCTGGAAAGGGAATTGGACAGCCACTATAGCATGATGTGATTCAAATAGCATGAGATTTGAAGTCAAGAGATCTGAGTCAATACTGATTGGAGTACTTACTAACTTCATGATCTTAATTAAGTCACTGAACCTCTAAGCCCCAGTTTATCCATTTATAAAAATGATATAACATCTTCTCTAATTCCATGAAGAATAGTGTTATACTTGGAACAGGGATCACCCTGTTAACAAATTAGCTTTTTTATTGAACCAATATTTTCAAATATATCCAGACTGGGAGAAAAATCAGACCAATTCCTTATTCTATATAGGATCATTATAAGGAAAGCCATCCATGAGCCTTAAAGCACCATTCAAAGGCCAGCTATTGCTATGCTACTTCAAAATAAAAATAAGCTATTGTTATTGCAGAGACTACTAGGTTGGTTGCCTAAGAAAAACCTCTTAACCTTTCTAAACTTTTTTTTCCTCTTCTATAAAAGGAGAGACTTGACCTCTAAGGTCCCTTCTCTATATCCCACAATCCTAAATCCTATTGTTCACTGCTGATTGCCCGCTCTTCCTTAAAATTCTCTCTAGGTTTTAGGGGCACCCTTTCTCCTGGTTGTCCTCCTCCCTATATGATTGCTTCTTCTCAGTCTCCCTTCCTGGATCTTTATCCAGATCACACCCTGTAACTATTAGTGTCCCTCAGGGCTCTGTTCTGGACCCTCTATGTCAAAAAGTCCTACTGAGAACTTCCCCTTCCCTCCTATCTATACACACTTCTGCCTTCTTCCACAGCCATTCTAAAGGAAAAAAATGACTGTTTTGAGTTATATTCCTGTCTTGTAGGAGAGATGATAAAGTGTAGGAAAAGACAGTGGGGGGGAAAGCCTAGATAATCCATATAATCAGCAACAACCACAAGAGAAATGAAAGAGATCTTGGAGATCCAAAAGGCCCATCCAACCTTTTATATTGGGTCTAAAAATATGTGACTTTGCTCAAGGTCACACAGTAAGTTAATGGCAGAATGGGAATAGAACTGTGGCATTTTGCTATGAACCTACAGTCTACTGGACCATGTGTACTCTATTCTATTCTAACTCCTATTAGGGGGCTATATGAGGGGGCTTCCTGAAGGACTGATTGAGGAGCAAAGACTTTCTCAAATCCTCTGCTCTCATCTCTAAGGCAATCATGATATCACATTTGTGAGACTGGAGCCCCAGCCCATTCCTCATCCTGTCCCCTTGTTATCCTTTCCCCCTGTCTTTTCAGAGTGAAAAGGACTCAAATACTGCATATAAATTGGGAGAAGACTAAACCAGCAGTGTCATCCTTAGCTTCTGCAACCACCACTGTCCCACCCATTCCAGGATTTCCCATCTCTAGTTAATCTGCTCAGGCTGGGATCACTCTGAAGGCTGTCAGTGACATCTGCTGGAGGATGGGAACAAGAGCCTCTAACTGCTTCTTTCCCAAGCCTGAACTGTCAGCACTCATTAGCTGCCAGAGCTGGAAAGAGACATTAAGACAAACAAGATAGAATGAAAGAATTGAAGGGGTCTTATAATACAGAACATAATATATCATAACTGGGAGGAAAAAAACTAAAACAGACCATGGAAATATCACACCTGGAAAGGACCTAGAATTTAGACTGTCCAATCTGAGGCATCTTCTAATACATATTCTCTAACTTTAGAAATTAGGAAACCAGGATCCAGAGATGGGCAGTAACTTACTTAAGGTCACAGAATAAAATAATGACCAATCCAGAATTAGAATTGAGGTCTTGATGCCAGTGTAGAGCTTGGAAGCCATTCATGGCTTAAAAAATGCTGAAAGCTTCCTCTGTCACTAAAATATCTTGTCCATAGACCTGTCGGGGGACCTGAAATTCTATGAGAAATTCATTCCTTTGAGTTTATGTTTCCCATTAAGATCCAAGGACAAGAAATGGGGAAGAGAGGCAAGTCTGGCATCCTAATATATCCATTGTAACTCTGTCAGGTTAGGGCTGAGGGTTAGAACTAAGTCTAGGTTCATAGATGGTGTCTATGATTAGGTTCAGCCCATAGTTAAGATTTACTGCTCAACATAGTTCAAAATAGATAAATGATTAAATATAAAGGGGGATATAAGTAAATTAGGGGGACATGGAAATGCACCTGTCAGATCTATGGATAAGGAAAAAGTTTATGAGCAAACAAGATAGAGAAGATCATGGCAAACAAAATGAAAAATTTTGATTGCATAAAATTAAAAGACTATTTTGCACAAACAAATGCTGACAAAATTAAAAAGAAAACAGAGATTTACAGCTCAGTCTAGGGTCAGGATAAGCGTTTGATCTACTTATTCAATTAGGGACCAGTTTGAACCCAGGGTCAGGATTCAGACAAAATCCTGGATCAGGCTCTGTCTAAAACTACTATTAGTGTTTGGTCTAGGTCGGTGTCTAGAACCAAGCTTGGGGCCAGTGCTCAGTCTGGGACAAGAGTAAAGAGTTTTAGGGGGAATTCATTATAATAGACCAGATGCTACACCACCACCACCCCAAAACACATACACACATCTTGTCTGCTAGTCTGTCAGTTTGTCTCGATTATCCTCATGACAGCAAATGACCTTAGACACACTGACAGAAACTCAAATTGGGGAACAGGGATGGGGGGATGGATCTATTTGCAGGATTTGCTTCCTTTGAGAATTCCTATCACCATAGCAACAATGAGATTTCCCCTCAAGTCTCTCTGTGCTTGATCCTTCTTCTGCTTTAGTAAAGAGATCCAGCTCCTGTCAGATCCTATGGAATTCCCCAAGGCTTTCTAACTCTGAATCCTATGTGGTTATTATAATTGAAAAAGGATTTAGGCATATCACAGATATTCTTATATCACAGATGACAATAATAATAATAGCATTTCTATATAACATTTTAAGGCTGACAAAGCACTTTACAAGTGTTATTTCATATCATGTTCACAAAAGCCCTGAGAGATAGGTGCTATTATTATCTCCATTTTACAGGTGGAGAAACTGAGGCAGACTTTTTCAAGGTCACATACTTTAAGTATCTGAGTTCCCCCTGACTCCAGATCCAGTGGTCTATCCATTATTATACCTAATGTCCTCTATAATAATGTCCATTATTATACCTAAGTTCCTCTAGGAACTTAGACTAGAAAAAGGAATGGAGAGGACCAGGGGAAAGAGTAGGTAGGATGGAATTTTGCATCTCAATGCATTTCCTCCAAAAAGCTTTCTCAGACAAATCCCACTCTTTTCAATATTCCTTTTTACTGAAATTACCAGCAGCACTTAGGTACACATGCTGAATTGCACAATCCTACTCTTGTAAACATATTTCCTTAGCATTCACCTCATAGAACCATAAAGCATTCAAGCTGAAAGTAGATTTATAATTACTACTCCTACTCTCCCATTCTATTGATGAAAAAATTGAGGCCCAGAGAAAGGACCATTCCTAGTTCCCTATCCCCAAATGCAAGTTGGTGCAAGAGCCTGGACTCAGATTCTAGCTCCTAATTTCTACTCTGATGCCTATATTCACAAATTCCCTTTGTACAAGGTTTATTTTATTAGACCTGGAGGCAGAAACTCTAAGTTCAAATCCTGCCCCAAACACTTAACTAGTAATGTGAACTCAAACAAATCATTTAACCAAGGTCTGCTTCAGTCCCCTGCTCTGTAAAAAGGGAATAATAACAGCACCTCCCTCTCAGAATTGTTGTGAGGATCAAATGAAATAATATTCATGCTTTGTGAAATTAATGCTAAATAATTGCTAGTTATCACAACTATTATTATTATCATTATCTTTATTTTATTGTTATTATAATGGTTATTATTTTATCACTTCAGCCAGATTGGGAACATTCTGAAAGTAGGGTGTTTGTCTATGCCTTCTGTCACCTCCAGGGCACCTAGTTTCAATCTGGGCAAATAAGTGATTAATAGATGTTTATTAAGTAGTATGGAAGAAAATGGAATCAATCCATCAATATGTAGTTATTAAATACCTTCTACAAAAATGACCTGGCAATAGGAAGAGTAAAAAGATGAATAACGGGCAGGTTCTTCATGAAGGTCTCACAGGGAAGCTTTGAAATATACATATTAAATAGCTCACATTTTCCATCATGTTTTAAGATTTACATAGGGACTTGCCCCATGTTAATACCTATCAATTGTCAAAACTAATATTAGAACTTAGACATCTATTCACTCTAGATTCTTTTCTTCCTAATCTACCCTGCTAACTGCCTCTCAACAATTATCTGGGTTTTGCGAATGAGTAAGAAGCATTACAATATCACAGAAAGGTCACTGGACTTGAAATTAGTATACCTGAATTCCTGCTCTAGTTGTGCTTCTCACAGGCTGTCAGAACTCTGAGCAAGAAAGTACCGAACCTCAGTTTCTCCATCTGTGAAATGGAAATGACAATCCTTGAGCTACCTACCTCCTTGTACTGTTATGAATAAAGTACTTTGTAAATGTGGCAGCAGACATGTTTCAGTGCAAAGAACATTCAAGAGACAGAGATCCTGAGTCTAGATCTCAGCACAAACACTTATGATTTGAGCAACATTGGGCAAAAATCTCTTAATTTCTCTAAGCTTCTATTTCCTTGCCTATAAGAAAATCTCCAAGGTCCTTTCTAAGTGTGTATCTATGGACTTAGAGATACAAAGTACTTCATAGACATGTAAATTATCATCATCATTAATGTAATGGACTCATTCAAAATCCCAGAAAAACAACCTAGGGATTAGAGCTCTGGGTCTTCTAACTTCAAATTTTTCTTCTGAAACAATGATATTTGTTTCCCAAATGAAAACATGATTCATCCCTCCTTAAAGAAGCTCTCATCTTATCCTACCATCCCCTGTAAATGCCATTCTTTATTTCTTCCCTTCTTTTGAACTAAAGTCCTGGAAATAGACTCAATGCCTCTATTTCCTTTTTTTTTTCTTTTTGCTGAGGCAATTGGGGTTAAGTGACTTGCCCAGGGTCACACAGATAGGGAATGTTAAGTGTCTGAGACCAGATTTGAACTCAGGTCTTCCTGACTTCAGGGCTGGTGCTCTATCCACTGCTCCACCTAGCTGCCCCCCTCTATTTCCTTTTGATTAATTTTTTTAAACCTACTGAAATATGACATCCCATGACATTCCCATTTAAATGTCCAAATGATCTCCCAATTGCTAAATCTATCTTTTCTCAGACCTTGTCCTTGAGCCCTCTCTATATCCTTGACATCGTTGATTATTTTCTCCTCCAGGATAATGTCTCCTTTGGGGATTTTCATGATATTTGTCTCTCATGGTTCTCATCCTACCAATATGACTGCTCCTTCTCATTCTCCTTTGATTCAACTTCCTCCAGTTCTCATTCTATTTGTATTTTCCAAGACCCTCTTCTCTTTTTTATCTACATCCTCTTATTTGGTTATCTCATCAGTTCCTCTGTGCCATTGATTGTCACAAATATAGATATAGATATTAGCCTTAGTTTCTTTCCTAAGCTCTAATCTATATTACAAACTACCCATCGGATATTTCAAACTGGATTTCTATCAAAATCTCAAACCCAATATTTCCAAAATAGTATTCATCTTTTTCCCCCAAATGCTCCTTCTTTGGATTTTCTATATCATTGTCCCCTTGCAGAGAATCAAGCCATTGAGATTATAACTCAATGCCAACATCATCACTTTTCTTTCAGATCAGATAGTCAGAGATAGAGAGACAAAGGAAGAGAAAGGTTTGGGAGGGAAAGCCAGGGCCTATTTTCCCAAGCTAGATTGACATGAAGCCATGAACACATTTTTTGCTTTTGATTATGTCCTGGTTGTGCTGTTTTGTATAAAGGAATATTGGAAATACTGGATTGTAACCTTGTTCACTTCAAAAGGTCAGGGAAGCATGAGGGGTCCATGAACAGAATCTATGTCAGAATTTGGGAAATAACTAAGCCAGGTGAGGAAAGAAACCTCAAATGACCTCCTGAATCCAACCTAGCAATGGATCCATGCAGAAATGTCCATCAGCAATGCTGTATTATGAAATGAATTTGGTAGAGAGAATTCTTTGTAGGAGGCATTTTAAGTTTTAGTCTACTTCCTGGGAATTGAGTTGACATAAGGATTAAGAGTGTGTCCTTGGCAGGAATGAGGGGCAGGGAAGGGAGGAATGTTTGTGCTTATGTTCTTGTTTTATCTTCTCAGTAAATAATCCTTTGTAAAAGTGAATTGATATTAATTGGCTAAAGGATATTGAAGTTCTAATCATCAGTGGTTAAAATTGGGACGAGCACTGCAGAATGGGCACTATAGCTGATAACATTAGAAAGACATCCCCAAACTCTCAGGGGTACTACTAGTATCCTAAGGAAAAGATATACCCTTGCTCTGGGGACCCAACTTGCCAGTGAGAGTGGGAATTGAGATAAGGACCCCTAGAGTTTATAAAGACTATAATAAGATCCTATAATCCCAGGCTTGGAAGGATTTCAGCCATTCTGATGAAAATGCCATTAGAAACACATGAATGTGCCTTATGTCATCCCAAAAAATGAATGGCTTCTCAGCTTATACTTGCGAATACTTATAGGAAAAAAAAAAATAAAAAGTCCTTTCCATTGCAGGACAGTTCTGAGCCAATCAATTCACTGTCCTATGTATTGTAAAATTTAATTCATAATATCTCTCTTATTTGTACCTTCCTTTCCATCTATATAGCTGCTAAATCTAATTCACTGACCTTATCACTTAAACTATTGCAACAGCTTTCTAAATGGTCTTCCTGATTCCGGTCTCTTCCCTCTCTAATATTCTGCCACACAAAAGCAAAAATAATCGTTCTAAAGCACAAATATTCCCATTATTTCTCTATTCAAAAGCCTTCAGTTTCTCCCTATTGTCTCTAGGCAGAAATGTGTCCTATAAATATTTAACAAGCTGTTCTTTGGTTGGGGTGTACATGACATGCTGTTTTGGTGGTGATGTTTTGGGGTTTTTTTTGTTTAATTTCTATTAACATTTTCTTCATCACTTTCTTAAGTCTAAATGATCAACAAAGCAATAAGTCATCTTGATTTACAGCAGTTGCCAATTTTCTAAGTGTGAATGTTCACATTGGAAATTTAACAATGAGCTCTCTAGAGCCAGCTAAAGCTATTTCAGGCACTACTCTGCCTTAGAATAAAATACAACTCTTCAGCTTAACACTAAAGGCACTACACAGTCTGTTTGAAATCTACCTTTCCAGATTTACTTCACATTATTTCCCTTCATGTACATACTGTTCCAGGCAAATGGGATTATAAGCTATTCTTGAACTTTACAATCTCCTGCCACTGTAATTTATATAAACTGTCCCCATAACAAGAACAAACTGTCTCTTCATACCCACCTCTTCAGGATGTTTCTCTCCCTTCAAAACTCAAATCAAGTACCAACTCCTTTCCTGATCCCTACAGTGATTAATAGCCATTTTCTTCCTTAGAGAATTACAAATAGCATCTAAGAGATAGAATGAATCAATCAATCCTGAGTATTTATTAAGTATCTAATATGTTCCAAATAACAACTATGTACCAGATGCTGCACTAGAAGCTGATGATACAAGAACAAAGAATGAAACATTCCCTACTCAATTACATTATAATTTTGTAAGCTAATTGTGTTAAAGCACATAAAATATAGTTTATACAAATATATTTAATAAATACAAAATTGGCAAAATAGTTAAATATTGTTGTTTTCCTTTGTTTTCAAAGAGAACCAATGATATTTCCATGTCAATGATGATGCCTTGACTTGCACAAGAATTAGATTTAAGTGAGGTAGAATTGCACAAAGACAGAAGCCTCACTCTCTCTTCTAGAATCATTTAAGTCCAGGGGCAGGACAAAAAAGTCAGGATGACTGGCAATGGCTTGGGATGCTCTGAATCACCTTAGCATTTTTGATACCTGACCAAGCTTTAAGTGTTCCACAGCACCGCTTCAGCCACTTTTCATAGCTTTTGGAAAAAAAAATGTTCTCACCCACCCATTGTACTAGGGGAATTTTTCATATGTTGGAATAGATATCCCATAATTCATCAATAGATCTGAGGTTACCCTCATCCTGATTTAGCACATCTGCTGAGATGGTTTACCAGGGTGTGATCTCTGAGAATGCTATAGCTTCTTGGAACCACAAGAGAAAGTTGAGTTCCAGGTAGACACCAAAGGCTGGGCACCCTCATATCAGAGATGCTGGTTCTCCCTTAACATCCCTTTTACTCCTAATTAAATACCAGAGCATTTGGGAAAGAAGGGAAAATCAATTGATGGATCATTAAAAGTTTTGTGCAGAATATGGTATTTCAACAGTATCTTAAAGGAAAATATAGATTCTAAGAGACAGAGGTAAAGAAGGAGTGCTCTTCAGGCACATGGGACCAGCAGAACAAAGTCACAGAGATGGGATATCATATGTGAGAAATAATTAAAAGACCAATATGGCTAGAGTGGCAGAGAGGGAGTAATGTCCATTGAACCTGAAAACAAGTTTGGGACAAATTACATAGATTTTAGAAACTAACCAGGGAAGTTTAAATTTTATCCTGGGGATGATAGGAAGACACTGGAGTTTTTTGGATAGGGGAATCATATGATCCCTTCTGCACAGAAGGAAAATTAGTTTGGAACCTTGTATATGATAGACAGGAGTGATGAGAAACTTGAGGCAGGAAGACCAATTAAAAAGCTTTTACACTAATCTAGATTATGGGTAATGAGAACCGGAAGTGAGATGATAGCTAGGTAAGGGCAGAAGGGGTCAAATGCAAGAAATGATGTGAATGTAGAATTGACAAGATTTGGAAATATTTGAAATGCAGGGTGAGAAAAAATGAAGTTACAAATTTGGGAGACTAGAAAGATGTGGTGATTTCAACAGAAAAAAGGAAAGTTGGAAAAAGGGAGATTTTATGGAAAAGGAAGTGAATTTAGTTTTTTGCATTTTAAATTTAGGGTGTCTTTGGGATGTCATGTTTGAAATGTCTAACAGGCACTTGGTGATACAGAACTGAAGCTCAGGGGAGAGACTTGGGGGGGTGTGCATTTTGACTAAAATGGAAGGAGACTTGATGCATGATTTTTTGTTTGCAGATGATTGTGCATTTAATGCAACCTCTGAAGCTGAGATGCACCAAAGTATGGATTGATTATCTGCTGTTTATGCTAATTTTAGCCTAACACAGATTCTTCACCAGCCAACACCACACCATTTGTATGTAGAGCCATCAGCAAGTGGGAAAAGTCTGAATATTGTGGATAAGTTCACTTACCTTGGCAGTATAATTTCCAGGGTTGTACAGAGATGATAAAGTTAAAGAATGCATTGCCAGAGCTAGTTCAGTGTTTGGGAGGCTCCAAAAGAAAGTACAGGAGAGAACAGTTATTAGACTTACTCCAAACTGAAGGTCAACAGAGCTGTTGAGCAGACCTCATTGTTGTGTTCCTATGAAAACTGGACAATATACCAGCACCACACCAGGAATCTATATCACCTACATTTGAATTGTCAGGAAGATCATGAAGATCACCTGGTAAAATAAGGTACTGGACACTGATGTCCTTTTTTATTAATTTTTTATTTTATTAAAGCTTTTTATTTATAAAACATATGCATGGGTAATTTTTCAACGTTGATCCAGCAAAACTTTCTGTTCCAAATTTTTCCCTCCTTCCCCTACTCCCTCCTCTAGATGACAGATAGTCCAAAACATGTTAAATATGTTAAAATATGTTAAATCCAATATATGTATACATCTTTATATAGTTATCTTGCTATACAAAAAGAAAAAAACCTGAGAAAGAAAACAAAATGCAAGCAAACAACAACAAAAGTGAAAATGCTATGTTGTGGTCTACGTTCAGTTCCCACAGTCCTCTCTCTGGGTATAGATGGTTCTCTTTATCACTGAACAATTGGAACTGGTTTGAATCATCTCATTGTTGAAGAGAGTCATGTCCAACTGATGTTCTTTCTTAAGCTGAACTGCCAAGCATTAAAGGTTCTGCTGTAGAAAGAACAGAACCAATGGGCTGGCCGTGTTGTTTGAAAGCCAAATGTACTCTCTGAAAAATTTTGAATCAATTATAAAACATGGGAGACTAATAACAGATTGCTCAGCATGGTGTACCTGCATTAAAGAAGGCACTGTGCTCTATGAGCAAAGCAGAATTGTAGTAGCTCAAAAGAAATATAAGATGCACAAATTTAGAGACATTTCCACTTTAAATGTTTATGAGGACTGTTTGTGACCAATCTCTGATAGAGCCTTCCAAGCTCATACTGGTCTCATCAGCCAGTCAGATACCCTCTACCTTGATTCCAACAAAGTGATGTCACTTTGCTCTTTTTCAAGAACAAAGAACAAGAAACAACCAATTTATCTAGCAGTCATCTAGATTGAGATAATAGTTAGATCCATAGGAATTGATGAATTTATCAAGAGAATAGAGGATGAAGAGGGCCTTGGAAAGAACTTTGAGGAACACCCAGAGTTAGAGCCATGAGAAAGAACAGTCAGACAGATATGAGACAAATCAGGAGAGAGTCATGTCCCAAAATTCCAAAAAAGAGCAATTATGCAGAAGTGATTGATCCATCTTGTCAAATGTAGAAGACAAATGAAGAAGGATGAGATCTGAGAAAAGATCAGTTAGATTTTAAGTGCTCACCAACCAGCTTGTCCCCACCAAAAAAAAGCACATATAACACACTTTTAAGTTTAATCTACATTATGAACATTTTCTCTAATGCTTTCTCAAATCTAGAAAAAAAACAGAATAATAAATCAAGTCCCAACTTATAGTGTGCTGATTTCTAAGATGTAATTGCAAGCAAGAATTTAACAATCAATTCTTTGGTACACCATTGGCATTCCCCATAACAAGATTCCCCTCCAAACAACTTTAAAACAATGGTCCAAATTCAATTCTGGAGAAGCAGGGCCAAGAAAAGGTGGGAGTGCGACATTTTTTCCAAATTAAAACAACTTAGGAAGTCAACAGGAGTTACATGTTATGGGGTATATATTGTCTCAAGGCAAAAATAGGTCTTGGATGTGGCAACAATAGAAGCAGCAGCAACTTTGGGAGATCTCAGTCTGGAGAGGAAAATAGATTCAACAACCAATGAGAAAGAGTTTACAGAGAACCCCAAACTGACATTAAACTCAGAAATGAGCTCAAAATTGATGGAGTTTGGAACTCTATTACCTATATGCAATCCTGAATCTCAGTTCCAGGTCAGAAAGGAATACTTGCAGTGAGTAACAAGAAGCAGGAGCCCTAATCACAGTTCCAGAACCAAGAGAAGAACTGGCACTTGTAGATGCAGGAGGATGAGATCCTTCCTGGATAAAGATCAGAGCACAAACCAGGAGAATAGTGCACTCTTCCCAGATCCTACCACCTTTGAAGTATCAAAAACTTACAGTCTCCCATAACTGGCTCTGAAAAACAGTAGCTTGAAAAAGCTTGAAGTTTAAAATAGTGCCTCCCTACCCTCAGGTGAGCAAAGGCAAACCTTAATATAAAGTTCAAAGTCAAGAAATAGGCTGGGGAAATAAGCAAACAAGAACAAGAACAAAGAATTTGGTGGGAAAGACCAAGACACAAACTTAGGAGACAATAATGTGGAAAGAGCTACAAAGTCTCAAAAAATACAAACTAAACATAACCTCAACAGGAATTTCTGGAAGAGTTAACAAAAGAGATAAAAGTAGTAGAGAAAATTTTAGGAAAAAACATGAGAATAATGCAAGAAAATTATGAAAATAGAATTTACAGCTTTGTAACAAAAAGGCTGAATAACACCTTAAAAACAGAATTAGCCAAATGGTTAAAAAAATGGACAAAATTCACTGAAGAAAAGAATTGTTTAAAAGCAGAATTGGCCAAATGGAAAAAAAGAAATATAAAAGCTCAATGAAGAAAATAATTCCTTGAAAATTAAAATTAGGTAACTGAAAGCTAATGATTCCATGAGACATCAAGAAACAATAAAACAAAGGCAAAAGAATTTAAAAAAAAAAGAAAGAAAATGTGAAATACTGCTTCACAAAACTAACTGACTTAAAAAATAGGTCAAGAGATTACTTTAGTTTGTTTTGTTTTAGGAGTTGTTGTTTGGTGAATTTTTTTGGAAGGTAAATGAGGTTAAGTGGCTTGCCCAGGGTCACATACTAATAAGGATCTGACATTGGATTTAAACTCAGGTCCTCCTGACTCCAGAGGAAGTGTTCTCCACTAGTGGTACTACCTAGCTGCCCTCAGGACAGATCATTTAAGAGTTATTGTACTGCCTGAAAGACACAATCCAAGAAAGAGCCAAGACATTATATTTTAAGTAATTATGAAGGAAAAGTGCCCTGATTCCTAAAATCAAGGGGTAAATTAAAAATTGAAGGAATCTATCAACCACTTCCTAAGATATATCCAAAATAAAAATGCTCAGGGATATTATAGACAAACTCCAGAGCCCCCAGTCCAAAGAGAAAATATTGTCAGAAGACAGAAATAAATAATTCACATATCATGGAGCCACAGTCAGGATCACACAAAATTTAAATTTCCAAATTGTAGGAGCAGAGAGCTTCAAATACAATATTCTGAAAGGGAAAGGAGCTAGGATTACAGCCAAGAATAACCTACCCAGCAAAACTGAATATAATCATTCAGAGAGAAAAAAAATGGATATTTAATGAAATAGAAGATTTTCGAGCATTCCTGATGAAAAAGACCAAAACTGAATAGAAAATCTGACATTCAAATACACAAACTCAAGAGAAGCATAAAAAGGTAAATATGAGGGAAAAAATCATAAGGGAGTTAAGAAAGTTAAATTGTTCATATTACTATATGGGAAGATAATACATATAACTCCTAAGAACTCTATCATTACCAGACTCATTGGAAGGAGTCTATATAGACAAAGAACATGAGTGGGATTCAATTATGTTGTCAAAAAAAAAAGAAAGTATAAGAGAGATCGATATAGAAGAGAAGGGAAAAGAGAGAGGAAGAATGAGGGAAAATATTTTACATAAAAGAAACACTCAAGTAAAGCTTTTGCAATGGAGGAAAAGTGGGGGCAATGCTTTAACTTCACTGTCATGAGAATTGGTTCAAAGAGGAAAAACTATACACACTCAACAGCTGAGTATACAGATCAGAGACAAGAGAAGGAAAGGGAGCATGACAAAAGGGAGAGCAGCTTAAGGGAGGAGTGGTCAGAAGCAAAACAGACTTTTGATGAGAAACAAGCTAAAGAGAGAGAAGGATGAATGGAAGAAAATAGCATCAGTTCTAAAATATTTAGCTACTCTGATCTGATCCAAGAAAATTCAAAGAATTCACGCTGAAAATTGCTAGCCACCTCCAGAGAGAGAACAATCAACTCTGAGTACAAATTGCAGTATACTCTTTTTACTTGCTTTTTTTGCAACATGGCTAGCATGAAAATATTGTTTGCATAATTTCACATGTGAAATTGATATCATGTTGCTGGCCTTCTCAATGAGTGGGAAAGTAATAAAGGGAGAGAGAGAATTTGGAAGCAAATCTTTTTAAGTTAAAAATAAATAAATTTGAAATATATATGTGTATATATGTATACATACATATATATAATTAAAAGCATAAACAAATTCCTAGAGGGAATGTCCTAATTATTTAAGATATGTTTTCAGGCACTTTCAAATATATTAAAAGTACCCTTTTGTTTACAAGAGAATTAATATTCTAGATACAAATCATTCTTATATATTTAAATCAATTAATCTAAACTTTGTAATTCTAGTTCTAACTGCTGCATATGTTTGAAAGTAATAAAATGCTGAATATTTTAAGATAAAAATAAGATTAAGGGAGAATGAATGTGCATGCAATCTGCTGAAGAAGACAAGAATGAAGATGATCACATGGATTGAAGAGGGGATAGCCTCTAAGGATAATAATCAGCCCTTTGTCAAAGATTTGGAGAAAGGAGGAAAGAGTGAGAGCTAATGTCAAAGGCTTTTGAGAAAAAGAAGAGAAGAGAGAGCTCACATCAAATGGTTTCAATTTTCTGACTAATGAGGCAAGTCCTCAATTGAGATGGATGGGGAAGAAAATGTGGAGAAAGGGAGGAGAGAAGAGAAGGTTTGGAATAGCTTTGGCAAAAAGTGAGGTAAGAGGAATAAAAATGTTGCCTTGCTTCAGTGAGAGCCCATTTGAGTTTATATAATATGAATTTGTAAAATTCATGTTAGCAAAGTTGTGAGATTTCCTCCTACTGTGTTCAGTAGCTATTGAGTAAAAGAGGTGGAAGTAAAGTAGTTTATCCAAAGCTAAGGTTTACATAGGAAAGAGGAGAAGGTAGAATTAAAATGGCTAACTCTGGGATTGAGAACAAGATCAAGGAAAGTGAAATCACAGCAGATATAATGATCTGAGAAAGTCCTAAGGATTAATGGGCAAAGTTCTGTATGAGGTAGAAAATTAGGTTTAAGAGAGGTTAAATGTTAGGAGGCTATGGTCAGATTGGAGAATGACAGAGCTTCTCCTTGGGGAAGTGGAATGTTTATGAATGGATAATGATGAAATCTAAGGTATATTCATGTCTGAGTTGGAATGAAGGTCATAGAATTTAAGGAGGCTGAAGAATTAAGAGGCTTTAATTAATTAATTAAGAATTAAGAGTTTGATGGAGTAGCTAAATAACAGGTTTTTAACCTTTTGTGCCATGAACCCTTTTATACAAGTCTAGTGAAGCATATTGGCCCCTTCTAAGAATAGTATTTTGAATGCAAAAATAATACATTCAATTACCAAGGAAATCAAAGGATAGTAAAAATAAAGATGTAATTTTTTTTTTCCATTCAAAGGTCATCCCTTACATCCACTTCCTGACTTCCTTCAAGACAGCTCAGAACCTGCCTTCTGGGAGAGGACTTCTTTCCAGATAGATTACTTTAAATATTTCCTATATATATCCTATATATATATACATGGATATTTACATATTGTCCCCACCTCCTTCCATTAGTCTGTGAGTTCCTTGGAGGTAGGAACTATGTTTATACTATATACATTTGTTTGTTTGTATATATAGCCTTTCAGATAGCACCCAAAATGTAATAAGCATTTAATATGTTTATGGGTTTGACATGACTGGCAAGATGATTGGAGAAGCTTACTTTCTCTGAAAGGCAGATAGCCTGGGTCCCTTCAGAGATGAGGCAATGGAGAATAGTGGGCAGATATCCTCCTGGTTAGCAGAGAATGTTGTTGGTGAGTAGTCTGGTTTTGACTAAGGTCTATTAGATGCAGATGCTCCTGTTGTTCCTCTAAAGTGGCTGGTGGAAGGTAGATGGGGTAGAGCCGGTGAACAATGAGCACTCCAGCCCATAAAGGATGATAGTCACAAAATCACAATCATAATATTTAATAAATGAAAGGGGCTGTAGCAAATACCTATTCCCACCCTTATCCCAAAGTGGTTATTCAACCCATGTATAAGGCTTGAATCACCTTGCATTGACTTACAAGTTTACATGTTATATTTCATTACTCCTCCATCTTCTCTCTGATTTCTACCTATTATCAATTCAGAAATCAGAAATCCCACCAGAGAGGGACTGTCCTTCTGTGTTCTGGAGGAGACAGAACTGACTTTATCTTGATTTTATCAATCTCTGACAGAGGAAATGTGGTGCAGTGGATAGGGAGTGAGTCTGAAATTAAGATCTTAGTTCAAATCTTTTTCCCCAGGCATCTCTAAGACTTTTGGCGGGGAAGCAACTGGGGCTAAAGTGACTTGTCCAAGATCACACAGCTAGTAAATATGTGAGGAAATATTTGAATTAAGATCCTCCTAAGTCCAGGACCAGTGCTCTTTCCCCTGCACTATCTAAGTGCCCCAATCTCTAAGACTCTTAAGTTAGAAAGAAGGTCCTGACTTATTTAGTAACTATAAATTCCAATATCAATGAAATTAAAGATTCAGTCCCATTCCTGTATCTCTCCCTTATTCTTCAAGTAAAATAAGCAATTCATTTCTCAAACCTCTTTCACTCTGGGATTTCTCCAAGGAGACCTGCATTTCTGCCTATGAGAGAGTTATTGAGTTTTTTTTGTTTGTTTGTTTCTTGAGCCTGGTCTATTCAGCCTCCAGTCTCCAACCCCCTATACTCATGCCTTTTGTTCTTTTGGCTAATCACTCTCTGATCCTTTTGCCCCAGACCTTGCTTCCCTACCATCTTTGGACTAAGGCAACTTCAAACTGATTTCTCCTCAATCTGCCTAGACTAAATGACCATGTCAGAGAGTATTCAGCTGCAGTTCTGTACATCTGGAATGCAGCCCTCTGAGTTCAACATTTTATTAAATATTAAGGAAGCCAAACAGTGATGCGAGACATCAAATAAGATCTTTGCATGGGAGGCAGAGGAGGAGCAGGAGAGAATCATCAGTTTTGTTTCCCAGCAGTCTAGTCATTCCTGGTTCTTTCATAGGAATATCATGATTGGCAATTACCAGGTGACCTCAAGGGCGTTGTGTGGTGTAATTGACTTTTTCTCATTATGGCTCTAAACAGGAGCCCATCAGTAGTGAAATACGTGTACGCTGGTAGAATTTGTGAATATAACTCAGTCTTCTATCACCCCTGGATCAACTCAGGCCCAGAATTTAGTCATCATCTCTAGGGAATATAAAGCATTTCACTAAGAATTTTTTTCTCAGCCACAGATGCATGATTATTAGACAGAGCTTTGAAGTCTCCCTTCCTCCCTTTTTCGTTCTATACTGATCTTTTCTGTATCACCCAATTCTCTTTTATTTGAACTGCTTAGTTAGTGATTAAGGCTCTCGGCCTAGAGTGAGGAAGACCAGTTCAAATCCAGCCTCAGATACTTACCTATCTAGGTAAGTAATAATCTCAGTTTCTTCATGGGGATAATAATAGCACTTATTTTTTAGGGTTAATGTAAGCGTCAAATAAGATAATATTTATAAACACTTTAGCACAGTCATTAGAACATATGAGATACTTTAAAAATACTTGTTTCTCTTGTCTCTAAAACTCTGAAGCCATTCCCAAAGTACCAAAAAAAGAAGGAAAAAATTATTATTGTTAAGGAGATTAACCAGCAATAATAGTTATAAATAAGAGCTTATATTTATGTTCAAAGAACCATAGAGATGAAGCAGAAAGAAACCTTAGAGGCAGACCACTGAGTCCAACTCCCTCATTTTACAGATAAGAGAACTGAGATATATGAAAGTTGAGTAATTTTCCCATAGTCATACATTTGGTAAGTATCTGAGGCAAGATGTGAACTCAGGTCTTACTGACTAAAAGTCATTTATTAAGCACCTATTGTGTGCAGTATACTGTTCAAGCTGCTGAGTAAGATTCAAAATACAAGTCGTATCCTTCATAAGACACAATCCTTGCTCACTTATAGCTTCATGAAGGATATGACTTGTACAAGGCATTATATAATTGCTCTATTATATAGTATTACAATGTAAGTACACCAAATTGGGGCAAACTGAATGTTATGCAAAATCCTAGAGATCATTTCCATCAGGAAAAGTTCAGGGAAGGATTCCTGGAGGGAGCAGCATTTGAGTTGGACTAAGTAAGAATTGCATAAGTGAAAAGGAGGAGGGAAAATATTCCCAAATGTTATATGGAGTTCTGTAAGCTTTATTCACAGGCAGAAAAGTCACTATTATTATTCACATTTTGCAGATGAGTAATCTGAGGTTGACAAGCTATAAGATTTGACCAAGACTTGACAACTTTAGATCAAACAAGACTTGAAGAACTATTCAATAGAGCAAAGGGTTGCCTTATGAAGAAGACGTGAATTCCTCAGCTGGAAGTGCTCAGGCTACATACGGCTATTTGTAAGGAATATTCTAGAGAAGATTACTGCCTCCTTACAAGTTGGGCTGGATGACACAAAACAGAATAGGCTCTTGGGCAAGATGCTAAACTCAGAGTAATGAGATCTAAGTTCAAATCTCAATCTGGCCCCTTATTGCCAATGAAACTGTGAACAAGTCACTTAGTATTTCTAGACCTCTTTTTCCTTATCCATAGAATTGAGGGATTGGCTTAAAGGACCTTAAAGTTTATATCCAACTCTCGATCTACAATCCTTAAGGGTCCTGAGATCCTATGAACCTATAGCATTCTTACAGAACCAAAGGCTGACACAGCTGAAAGGGTCCTTCAACTCTACCAGAAATCAAAATGCTTAACTCACAAACTAGCCATGTGATTTTAGGCAAATCATTTCCACTCTCACTTCGTAAAAAGTGACAAATTTTGCCTTGATAATCTCTATGGTCCCTACCAGTTTTAATAGTCTAATGTTCTCTCCCTGCTGCCTACATTCCCATATCCCAGCCTGCCTGTCTTCAGAGCTGCCTGAATGACATGTTCTCAGTTCCCTAATTTCCCTGGCTGCCTCTATCCCATTCCCAATCACCATTCAAGCATTTGGTTTCCTTTCACTTCCATCCCAAGTTCCCAAGAAGCTGCAGATTCATTATTCATTCATTATTCAACAAATATTTGTTTGAATGGGAAGCAGTGCAGGTTATTTCAAAAGGTTGGAATAAGAGGTCCTGGATTCAATCTCAAGCTTTTCATTTATAACTTATGTGACCCTGAGCAAGATATTTCTCTCTGGATCTCAGTTTCTTCATCAGTTAAAAAAAAAAAAAAAACGGGGGGGGGGGGGGGGGGGGGGGCTAGCAGACTTCTAAAATCTAGTTCCAGTTCTAACTTTTGCAATCTGTTGATGTTCTCTTCTGCAGCTTAACTGTCCCATACTGGAGGATCCACTGGCAGCAGCAGCTACTTCAGCATTAACCCTTTCTAAGAAAAAAATGGAAATCCAGTCTGACTTTAGAATCAGTCTGCAAAAAGACCAAAAAGATTTTGAAATCGTGATGGCCAATTATAGCAAACTCATCTGTAGCATAGGAATTACAATGCTGTGTCAGGATCTATTGATGCTATCAAAGAAATAACGATGTGGCTTCTTAAAAAAAATAGACTATTGGAAATAGACTGAAAATTCTCTTCCATTCATGCTACAAGCCATTTCTGCTCTGGATAAATCTGTCTTTTTGTTTGATACCCACTCCCCCACATCCTTGTCTGGAATCTTCCTTGCTGGAAACTTCTATCTTCCATGCAAGAGCATGTATTGGTGTGCCCTTGCCTATGACCTCAGAGACAAGAAGCCAATCAGATAGTCCTGAGAGAGAATTCCCCCGCCCTCACCTATAAAACACCTGGACTCAGCTTCCTCATTTCAGTGTGACCATATTGTGTGGGACTGCCTAGATGTCCCCGCAGAAGAACAAGAGGAGCAACCAGGAAGAGAGACTCCTGCATAACCTGGGTGATGTATTCTTGCCACTATTTCCCTTCTTCCTTTCCCATTCATTCTTGCTCCTGAAATTTATTGTCTTGCTGTGGGTGGTAAAATTCTAAGCAAGGTCATTATCATCTCTGGTATCACTGAGTCAATTTGCTTCTTTAAAATTCCCCAAAGCAGTCATACAAGGGCAGAGACATACTAGAAAAAATAATAAGAATAATAATAAAGGCAATTACAAAGAAGATCATATAGAGTTGTGAGAGACCTCAGAAATTAACTTAAAGACCATCTAATTTAACCACCTTATTTCAAAAATAGGAAAACAGAGGCCCAAAGAGTTTGTGACTGTGTCCAGATTCACACAGATTTACTCAGTTCTTTAACATCACAGAAAGCATTCTATCTATCCAATGCATGATGCTGATCTACAGATAGGGGAAATGAGGTCATATTAGTAATAAGTGACAGGGATGGGTTTTGAATCCACACCCCATGACCCTCAATTTAATGCCCCTTTTTTTTCTTTTTTCCCCCTGAGGCAATTGGGGGTAAGTGACTTGCCCAAGGTCACATAGCTAGCAAGTGTTAAGTGTCTGAGATCAAATTTGAACTCAGGTCCTCCTGACCTCAGGGCTGGTGCTCTATCCACTGCTCCATCTTGCTGCCCCATGCTCTTTTCCATTGTACTCTTGATGAGTCATTTCCCACAGGACTGTTTCTTTGCCTTAGAAAAATAAAACAAGTGGGTTGATTTAGACAAAAATTAAAGTTATCTGCATCTGCATCTAACACTTCAGACATTCTGATGTAGCAATGCTGGATAACGCAGGCAGTCACTGGTACTATTTGGTACCAAATAGCTGAACCAGTTCTAGGGGAGATTTTGAAGCTCTGTGCTATTAACATTATTCCTGTGTTTCTGCTGCCCTCTGCTGGCTAGCCTTGAAATTTCCTCTTCCAACGAGATTTTTGACCTCCAGAAGGTTTATGAATCATTCATTTTAACTTGACTTTTATTGAACATCTAGCCCTCAGTTAGTTATATTGAAGGAGGAGAGCATGAGGAAGAAAATGACAACCTAGGATTCACTTCACTTATGCAGTGTGTGCAATTCAGCCAACAAATTTTTAATCCAACAGTAAGATGTCATAAATAGATAAAAGTGCTTAAAAAACACCCAGGTTTGAATCCGACTCCATAGATAAAGCTGTGTGACCCTGAGCAAGTAATTCAATTTCTATGTATCTCGGTATCCTTGCTTACAAAATTGGGGTGTCGACTTAATGATCTCTAAGCTCCCTTTCCTTCTAAATCTATGATCTGTGAGTCTACTATATAAGTACTAATGAAGAATGTGATTTTAGATAAAGTAAACCCTCTGTCCATATGAAGAACTCTAGTTAGTTTAGACAATGGTAATAAAGAGTAATGGACAGAGCTCTGAACTTTGTATATTTTCCAGAACTGTGTTCAATTTCTAGTTATGAACTAGCTGTTACATTAGACACTACAACACTTTTATAATATCCATCTGGAAATCCAGGTCCCATAGACTCTCAAAAAAGGATTCTTGGAGGAGGTGATATTTGAGTTGGATTTTGCAGCATTGGATCTGAGGAGTTCAGATTCACCGGACCAGCCCAAACAAAGAGATCATTATCATATAGAATGGTGTGCTTTGTGTTTTCAATAAAAGCAGTTAGTCCAGTTTGCCTGAAGAGTGTAGAGGGGGCAGGAGTACTTTACGTGATTGAAATGGGAAGGCCGGGGCACTCACTATGTGATTTAACAAAAAGATCATTGAATTTGGAGTCAAAAGCTCAGCTTGCAAATTAACATTCAGCTACTCCCTTTGGAATCAGATACTTCCTCCTTCTCTGAGGCTCACTTTCCTCATTAGAATCTTCCTATCTGCCTCTCAATTCCCAAAACTCTTTGTTCTTCAAGGCTCAGATGCCCATTCTCATTTATCCATCTTCAAGGACTATTATTGTTCAATCATTTCAGTCATGTCCAACTCTTCCTAGACCTCTCTGGGGTAGTCTTGTCAAAGGTGCTGGAGTTGTTTGTCATTTCCTTCTCCATTTCACTTTACAGATGAGGAAACTGAGGCAAGTGACTTAGAGTCACACAGCTAGTAAGTGTCTAAGGCTAGATTTAAACTCAGGAATTTCTGATTTCAGACCCACAGTTCTATCCACTGTGTACCTCTAGGTACTGTTACCTTTAGGCAAAAACAAAATGAAAATCTCTGAATCCTTCAAAGAGGGCTTAACATTCTACTTGCAGGAAACAAGCATGTATATCCTGATAAGTGAATACAAGTTATTTAAAATTTTAATGGGAAGAGAGTATTAATTACTTGGGGGGGGATCTTACCTGAGGACTACAGAACTCTAAACTTGGATAGGGAAAAAACTTTTATCTTTCCTTTAAATGAAATTTTGCATTTCTTTCCATTATGAATATAAGCAATGCACATTGTTCTAAGAAAGAAGACCTAAGTGAGGAAGGCCCTAAAACACCAAAAAGTTTAAGAATCTTTCTTTTAAAGGGATCGGGAACGATCTCCATTGTAGGATGGAGGCATCTAAGGAGTGATTTTAAGGAAGTTGGGGAATGTTACACAGATGAAAGGAGAGCATTGGATTCCTTGTACAAAGACTGAATATTATAGAGAGAGAACAGTTTCAAGGTTAGCTGAAAAATAGAGTATATAAGGGGAAATAATGCACAATCATGTTGGAAAGAAGACTGGAGTTAGATTGTGAATGGCTTTAAATGCCAGGCAAAAAGGATTATGATTCTACAGAAGAAAAAAAAAGGAGCAATGGAAGCTCTAGAGTAAATTTCGAGTCTGCTAATTTTACAGATAAAAATTTGGCATCTATGTGAAAAAGAAAGATTGAAAAGAGGAAAGAAAGAAGGCTAGAAGAACAAATGGGAGACTATTGCAAAAGGTTCAGATGAGAGCTAAATATGCAGGTGCTAGTGATGCAGGAGGGTTAGAATGCTGAGACTAGAGTCAGGAAGTTCAAATCTGACCTCAGACACTTACTAGCTGTATGACTATGGGCAAGTCACTTTAATAACCCTGTTCTCATTTTCCTCATCTGGAGAAAGAACTGGCTAACTATTCAGTTATTTTTTGTTTAAAAAAAAAAAAGGAGTCACACAGAGAGAGGCAGATGTAAGAGATGTTGTGAAGGCACAATCAGCAAAATGTGAGTTCTGTTTGCTTCAGTTTCTTTATCTGTACAATGAGCTGGAATAGGAATGGCCAACCACTCCAGCATCTTTGCCAGAAAAACCCCAAATAGGAGCACAAATTGAACACATCTGAAATTAATGAACGATAGCAGGTTTGAAGGAAAAATGAGCACTGTTTTAGACAATAGCTGGTATTTATATTTAGCAGTTTAAGGCTTATAAAATACATTACATATTGTTATTTGATCTTCACAAAACAGCTTTGCAAGGGAGGTAGGTGTTATTATAATCCTTTTTTACAAATGGGGAAACTGAGGCTGATAGATGGAGTGATTTCATTTCTATAGAATCCAGGTCCTATTGACTTCAAGTTCATTATTCAGATAAAATATACCTAGCTTGGACATGCTGAGTTTAAGATACCTATGGAAGACGCACTTGTAAATGTCCAATAAACCTAGCTACTTTTGCAAATGTTCAATCAGCCTGCTTGCTGGTTTCCCAAGAAAGTGCAGTGGATGCTGAATAGACATAAAACCTACCCAGATGCCCAGGTAAAAATGTTCTTTCCATTCTCAAATGTTGCCACAGCACTGTATCTCTTGGACATAATTATTCAATCATAACCTATCTCCTAACCCGTCATTTTTCATTATTGTGTCTCAAGGATGAGCAGTGAATATGTAAACATAGATGCATGCATGTAACATATGAGTATATGTATTATATGTGTATATGTACATATTGTGTGTCTATTGTGTATATCTCAGGGCTAAGAAGAGGAGATATGTGTACATGCATACATACACATATATAAAGACATGCATACACACATGTATATTGTGTATGTTGTATGTATGTTTTCATCTATATGTATCTTATGTGGGACATATTGGTCTATTGAAAATTCACCAAACTTGTTGGTATCCCCCCCCCCCCATCAATGGTACTCTTATTTGTGTTTTAAGAAAGATCTTTGGATAGGAAGCACCCACTTCTATTTCCTAATCCAAAGGAAAGTGGAAACTTCAAGACAGGGGAAAAGAACATACTGGGTTCTGGAGGAGGTAGAGTTCCAGGTTTTTCATCACAAGGAACTTCAAATTATATACTGCAGGTGCTCCTACCTACTTATTCAAAGACCATTGATCTAGAAGTGACCATGGAAGTTGTCTAAATCATCTATAATTTTCTTATTTGTCAAGTGAGGCTCAGCGAGGAAGAATGATTTGGCCAGGGCCAGATAGGTTGACCTATGGGCTGAACAGAACCTGATTTTCAAGCCTAGGTCCTCTGATTTTACAACTTATGAAATCACTACCTGTACTTTCACTTAATAGTAATAATAGAAAAAAGGGTGGAGGAGAGTTATCCTTGCACATGATGGGGCGGGTCCTCACACAGCCCAAAACATATTAGGGAGGATATCATGTGTCTCAATGAAACCAAGATTCCCTTCAGCTTGAAGGGTCATTGTGACCTCATCGGTAATGTCATAGAAGTCAGGCTCAAGGCTGAAGGGAAAGGGCTCTGCAGCCAAATGAATCTGTCTCTATAACTTTTGAGTAAATAGATGTTATTAAATAAGACAGGCTTAATTGGTTGACCTCTTATGTTGGGGTTCTCAACACCTTCTCATATATTTTCTTGGGCATTGGCAAGAAGGCATCCCAAAGAGAGTATCATTCTCTCTTGATTCCTGCTGTGTGGACAGAGTTCCCCCCTCCCCCAGCCATGTCTAAGGACAACAGGTAAATCCTCCTCCAATTGATATCAGTCCCTCCCTTACTCTATCCTACTGGGGACCCAAAAAACATGCTAGACCTTGCAAGATTGTGAAGGGAGGCACATTTCAATGTCTTTAGTGTCCCATCCAATTCTGATTTCTGTAATCTTCCTCCAACAACAACCCTCTGGTTCATTCTTCATGTTCCTAGAATATCCAAACTACTCTATGAAAAGAATGTTCCTATAGAAACTTATTAGCTATCAGTGTGAATCAGTCTTTGAAGTGAGTCATAGGCTCATAGTGACATATCATTGTGGCTGAAGAGTCACTGGATGTCTAAGAGTCAAGAAGACTTCTTCTCACCTTCAATAGATATGATTTTGACCTCAGCATACCATTTAATCTCTCAACATTCCAGGCAGCGTTCGGAACTATAAGGTTATAGAGAAAGAACCAACCTGAACAAGTTTTCTTAAAAAAGAAAAGAAATGTTTCTTCACCTGGGAGTTTTTATACTAATAGAATCCCAAGGCCTGTAGATTTATAAATATGGTTCTGATAATATACTACATACTTTATTCAGAGGGAACAGAATAGATAGAAAGGACAATGGAAGTAGTCATCTTTTTAGGAAGAAAAACACAAGAAAATCTAGGGCAAGATGGGAAAATGTGCTTGTGTCTGTCTATGTGTCTGCATGTATGTGTGTGTATTGAGCCGATAATGTAAGTAGGCAGAATCTGAAGTTAATATTTTATCTGTGCTCAAAATACAGATTTGGTTTCTCTCAGAGAAAAATCAAGGTGTTTCTAGAACCCTCTCCATTTCTGTGGGAAATGAAATATTTGCTGAGGGAAAAATAAAGTAAATGGGCTTTAAGGTGGAAAAAAAGGAAAGATCTGGGGGGAAAATAGAAGGGAATCTCTATCTGTGTTATTAGGATGGAGAAAAGAATAATACTACAGAAGAAAAATAAGAAAAGAATTCTTGAATGCTTAGGTATAGATAACAAACAGGAATATCTTGCTTAGAAACATAGTCAGACTCTGAGAGGAGGAAAAGGCTCTTGGTGTTCCAATATGATAATCCAGTTCTGGAGAGTTGATAATCCTGTAAGAATCAATGAAAGAAGAAAAGTCATTGTCAGTCTCATATAACAAGCATTTATCAGGTTATATTTTACCAGACACTATGTTAAATGTTAAGAATACAAAGAAAGTTGGGAGCAAAAACAGCCCCTTCTCCATCTTTTCCCCAGTTCACAGTCTAATACAAGATAACACAAAAACAAGTACCAATAAACAGGATGTATACAAGACAAATTTGAGATGATAAACAGAACTTCTAGTGAACTAAGAGGGAACTTTGAAATGCTTCTTGTAGAAAGTAGGATTTTAAATAGGACTTGAAGAAAGCCAAGGAAGCAAGAGATTGATGAGGAAGGAGAGAATTCTAATTTGGGGGACTAGTGAAAACATCCAGTGGAGTGAGAGATAGATTTTTATGCAAGGAACTAATTAACAAGCCAGTGGCACTAATTCACAGAGTACGTGGTAGAAAGGAATGTCCATTCTTCTTAGGAACATAGGAGGAAGGCAAGTTATGAAAGGGCTTTGAATGCCAAACAGAATTTTATATTTATTTGTTTCTGAAGAGATAGACAATCACTGGAATTTGTTGAATATGGGAGGTAGGAAAAGGACGATGATATGGTCAGACCTGTACTTTAGGAAGAACAATTTGGCAGCTGAATGGAGCATAGACTAAAATGGGAAAAGACTTGAAGCAGGGATACCAAAAAGCAGGCCTTTCCAGGCATGAGATTTAAGAGTGATGGCAATGTCAGAAAAGAAAAGAGAGGTCATATATGAAAGATGTTATGAAGGTAAAATCAATAGAACTTTGTACTTGTGGTATGTAATGAGCACGAAAAGTCAAGGATGACACCAAGGTTGCAATTCTGAGTGACTGAAATGGTATTGCCCTCAACAATGGTAGAAAACTTAGGGAAAAGATGGGAGAACTTGGGAGGGGAAAGCAAATGAGTTCAGTTTTGCATGTTTTTAACTATTTATTATTTTATTTTTCCCCAATTACACATAAAAACTATGTTTAAAATTCATTTGTTTTAAATTTTGAGTTTCAAATTCTTCTCCCTTCCTTCCCTCCTCCCCTCATTGAGAAGACAAATAATTTTATATAAGTCATATATGTGCAATCATGCAAAATATATCTTCATATTAGTAATGTTGTGAAAGAAAACACAGACCAAAAAAAATTAAAAACAAAGTTTTAAAAGGATGCTTCAGTCTGCATTTAGACTCCTTCAGTTTTTTCTCTGGATATTGACAGCACTTTAAACATAAGCCTTTGCAATTACCTTTGATCATTGTATTGCTGAGAATAGCTAAGTCATTCACAATTGATCATCATGCAATACTGATGTCACTGTGTACAATGTTCTTGTAATTCTGTTCATTTCACTTTGCTTCAGTTCACGTGTTACTAGATTTTTTTTTCTGAAAGCATCTGTTCATCATTTCTTATAGCACAATAGTATTCCTTCACAATCATATATCATTTTAGTCATTTCTCAATTGACAGCCATCCCCTTAATTATCAATCCTTTTCTACTACAAAAGAACTGCTGTAAATATTGTTGTACATATAGGCCCTTTTCGTTTTTGTTTTTTATTCCTTTGGGATACATATCTAGTAGTGGTATTGCTATATCAAAGGCTGCATACTATGGTTGTATAGCCAGTTGGGAATAGCTCCAAATTTTTCTACCAAATGGTTGAATCAACATATCACTTCACTAACAGGGCATTGGTGTCTCAATTTTCCTACATCTACTCCATTTGTAATTTTGCCTTTCTGCCATATTAGTCAATCTGACAAATGTGAGGTAGTACCTCAGACTTGTTTTAATTTGCATTTATGCAACTAATAGTGATCTGGAGCATTTTTTCTCATATGATTATAGATTGATAACTTTGTCAGAAAACTGCCTGTTCATCTCTGTTCATCTTTATCATTTGGGGAATGGCTCTTATTTTTATAAATTGGATTAGTTTCTCTACATATTTGAGAAATGAGACATTTATCAGACAAGCTTGCTATAAAGTTTTCACAATTATGATTATTAACTATATTTCCCTCCATCCCATTTTCTACCTGTTCATCCTACTCTCTCCTTTCATCCTATTCATCTTCAAAAGTATTTTGTTTCTGACTACCACTTCTTCTCCAATCCTACCTCTCTCCTATTAGTTCTTCCTTCCTCTCTTATTCTTTTACTCTGTTTTCCAAGAGGGTAAGATAGATTTCCCTTTTTGAGCCATTTCCCACAAAAGTAAGATTCAAAGTCTTTTCACTGTAAAAGCTCTTTTTCACTCCTTTTATGTGAGATAACTTTCCTCTCCTACTCCCCTTCTCCCAGTGCTGTCCTCTTTCTTACCCCTTAATGTTATTTTCACAGATAATTATTCCTTCATATTTAATTCTCATTCATGACTTCTATCTATGAATGTTCCTTTTAGCTGCCTTAACTTTTTGATTTTGATTTTGGTACCTTAATAATGAGAAAGTTCTTAAGAAACGTAAGTATCATTTTCCCATGTAGGAATGTAAACAGTTTAACTTTACTGATTCCTTTATGATTTCTCTTTCCTGTTTATTCTTTTTATGCTTTTCTTGTGACTTGTATTTGAAAGTCAAATTTTCTGTTCATCTCTAGTCTTTTCATCAGGAATCCTTAAAAGTCCTTTATTTCATTGAATATCTATTTGCCCCTGAAAAATTATATTTAGTTTTGCTAGGTAGGTAATTTTTTATTGTAATTCTAGCTCCTTTATCCTACAGAATATCACATTCCAAGTCTTCTAATGCTTTAATGTAGAAACTTAGCCAGACTGTGGTGCCACAATATTTGAATTTTTTTCTTTCTGGTTTCTTAACAATATTTTGTCCCTGACCTAGGAGCTCTGGAATTTGGCTATGATATTCCCATGTGTTTTCGTTTTGGAATCTCTTTCAAAAGGAGATTCATAGGCTCTTTCAATTTCCATTGGTTCTAGTGTAATATCTGGGCAGCTTTCCTTGATAATTTCCTGAAAAAAAAAAGTCTAGACTCTTTTTTTGATTATGCCCTTCAGCTAGTCCAATAATTCTTAAATTATCTCTCTTCAATCTCTTTTCTAGGTTTGTTTTTTTCTATTCTTTTCGTTGTGTTTTATTGTTTCTTGATGCTTCATTAGCTTTCAATTGCCTGATTCTAATTTTTAAGTAATTATTTTCTTCAGTGAGCTGTTGCAGTTCCTTTTCTTTTTGCTTGATTCTACTTTTTAAGGAGTTCTTTTTTTCAGTGTATTTTTGTACATCTTTCTGCATGTGGTCAATTCTGCTTTTTAAAGAAATTTCCTTAGTAAATTATTGTATATATCTTCCTCCATTTGGCCAATTCTGCTTTTTAAGGTGCCCTTTCTTCAGTGGATTGTTCTGCCTTTTTTAAATCATTTGTCCTGCTTTGTTTTTAAGGGTTTTTGTTTGTTTGTTTGTTGTAGTATTTTTGTGCCTCCTTTACCTTTTTTATGCTGACTTTTTCATAATTTTCTTGCATCAAAGGCATTTTTTGCAATTTTTTTCTTCTATATGTCTTATCTGATTTTTAAAACATTTTTGAGAGTTTACCTCTCAGATCTGTGGAGAAGGAAGGAATTTATGACCAAAGAAGAACTGGAACTCATTACTGAACACAAAATAGATAATTCTGATTATATTAAGTTTAAAAGGTTTTGTACAAACAAAACTAATGCAGACAAAATCAGAAGGGAAGCAATAAATTGGAAAATATTTTTACATTTAAGGTTTCTGATAAAGGACTCATTTCTAAAATATAGAGAGAATTGACTTAAATTTATAAGAATTTAAGCTATTCTCTAAATGATAAATGGTCAAAGGAAATGAACAATTTTCCAAGAAAGAAATTAAAATAATTTCTAGTCATATGAAAAGGTGCTCTAAATCCCTATTGATCAGAGATATGCAAATTAAGACAACTCTGAGATACCACTACACACCTGTCAGGTTGGCTAAGATGACAGGAAAAGATAATGATGAATGTTGGAGGGAATGTGGGAAAACTGGGACACTTATACATTGTTTGTGGAATTGTGAATGGATCCAACCATTCTGGAGAGCAATTTGGAACTATGCTCAAAAAGTTATCAAACTGTGCATACCTTTTGACCCAGCAGTCTTTCTACTGGGCTTATATTCCAAAGAGATCTTAAAGGAGGGAAAGGGACCCACATGTGCAAAAATGTTTGTGGCAGCTTTTTTTGTAGTGGCTAGAAACTGGAAACTGAATGGATTGTCCATTAGTTGGAGAAAGGCTGATAAATTATGGCATGTGAATGTTATGGAATATTATTGTTCTATAAGAAACAATCAGCAGGATGATTTTAGAGAGACCTGGAGAAACTTACATGAACTGATGCTAAGTGAAATGAGCAGAACAAGGAGATCATTATACATGGTAATAAGAACATTATATGATGATCAACTCTGATGGACATGGCTCTTTCCAACATTGAAATGATTGAGGCCAGTTCCAATGATAATTGTGATGAAGAGAGCCATCTACACCAAGAGAGACGACTGTGGGAACCGAGTGGGGATCACAACATAGCATTTTCACTCTTTTTGTTGTTGTTTGCTTAATTTTTTTTCCTCATTTTTTATCTGATTTTTCTTATACTGCAAGATTATTGTATAAATAGGTATACATATATTAGATTTAATATATATTTTAACATTTTTAACATATATTGGATTACTTGCCATCTAGGAGGGGGTGGGGAGAATGAGGGGAAAATTTGGAACACAAGGTTTTTCAAGGGTCAGTGTTGAAAAATTATCCATGCATATGTTTTGAAAATAAAAAGCTTTAATTAAAAAAAAAGAAAAAAAACATTTTTGCGCTGTTTCAGGACTTGGGGGGGGGGGAACCAAGAGCAATTTACATTTTTCCTTGAGGCTTTGGATGTAGCAGTTTTGACTTTGTTGTCTTCTTTTGAGTATGTGTTTTGGTCTCTTCCTTTTATCATAATAACTTTCTATAGTCACAGTCTTTTTTTGCTGTTGTTCATTTTTCCAGCCTATTTATACTAAAGCTGATCTCTTCTCCAAGTATGAAGTGGGCACTTTTCCAGGTTTTAGGTGTTTTTGTGCAGCTAGTTCTAGAGGTCTGTAAGCGTTCAAATTTTCCAAAATGGTATGATGTAAGGAAAGATGTTTTTACTACTTTTCTGGTCTGTGCTCTGGCCTGATTACAAACACTCTTTTCTGTCATGTAACTATGACCAGAGTCCCCATTGCCTTGGGTCCACAAACTCTCCTGTGCTAGTTCTCCTTCTCCCCCTGGAACTATGACCCAGGATTGCAACCCAGATCCAAGATTGGGCAATTCAACATAATCCTGCGCTTCCTTCCAGCAAAAAGACTCCAATAATCGTTTTACTAATTGCCTGATACCTTTATCCTCTGTGGGCTGAGAGTTCAAGAAAAAGCTTTTTCTATTGTTGATTCACTCTCTCTCTCTCAAGACCTCCTGGTGGTCAGTGTTTTTATTGGGCTTATACCCCAAAGAGATCTTAAAGGAAGGAAAAGGCCCCACATCTTCAAGAATGTTTGCGGCAGCCCTTTTTGTAGTGGCTAGAAACTGGAAACTGAATGGATGCCCATCAACTGGAGAATGGCTGAATAAATTATGGTATATGAATGCTGTGGAATATTGTTGTTCTACAAGAAATGACCAGCAGGATGATTTCAGAGAGGCTTGGAGAGACTTGCATGAACTAAAGCTGAGTGAAGTGAGCAGAACCAGGAGATCATTATACACAGCAACAACAATACTATATGAAGATCAATTCTGATGGACATGGCTCTCTTCAACAATGAAATGTTTCAAACCATTTCCAATTGTTCAGTGTAGAAAGCCATATACACCCAAAGAGAGGGATATGAAATGTGGACCACAACATAACATTTTCATGTTCTCTATTGATGTTTGCTTGCATTGTGTTTCCTTTCTCTGATTTTTTTTCTTGTAGATATGATTTTTCTTGCACAACAATAAGTGTGGAAATATGTATACATATATTCAATTTGTCAAGTATTTTAACATAATTAACATGTAATGGATTTCCTGCCATCTAGGGGAGGGGTGGGGACTAGGGGGAAAAATTGTAACAGAAAGCTTTGTAAGGGTCCGTGTTGAAGAATTACCCATACATATGTTTTGCAAATAAAAAGCTTTAATAGAGAAAAAAAAAAGAACTCCTGCTGGTTTTCTGGTAGCGGCCTATCCTAGAGCATTCTGTGCTCCACTCTTATCCTCATGTAATATACCTTTCCTACTGATTTCAGAGTTTTCTTGGGCTAAAAAATTGATTCATCCCATCCTTTTTTGAGTTCTGCCAATCCAAAATTTATTTTGAGATATTATTTAAAGTTGTTTGGAGAGAAATTTGGGAGAGCTAAAGAGTCCTTGTTCCTTCTCTCCCATCTTGGCTCCATCTCCTTTACCCTCCCTGTTCCAGTTTTAGCTATGTTGAGTTTCAAATGTCTATAGGACATTTAGTTCAAAATGTCCAATGGACATCAAGAAAGAAGTTAACAATGGATAAATAGCTCTAAGAATCAGCATAGAAATAATAATTGAATCTATTACAGCTGATGAAAAATCCCAAGTGACATTATATAAAGAGAGAATAAGAGAGTTCAGGATGGAGCCTTGTGGATATGCATGATTGTCAAGTACCTTTTCGATAAAATTCAGAGACAAGCAGTCAAACAGGTAGGAAAAAACCAGAAAAGAGTAGTAGTAGCACAAAATCCTAGGAAAGAGTAGCAAAGAGGGTAATTAACATTATATAAATAATGTTGTTATATATATAATACTATATATATATAAAATAATTATATAAATAAATTTGAAAGTTTGAAAATTATATATTTGAATATATTTGAAAATTTAGGCCTTTATCAGAGACACTTGCCACAAAACAATTTTTTTTTTCTAATTTTCTGTTTTCCTTTTCATCTTGGTTGCATTGGTTTTATTTGGGCAAAAAGTTTTTAGTTAAATGTAGTCAAAATTATCCAATCAATTTATTGATTTGCTCTTTCATTATTTCATTGAAATAAATGTTTAGAGATATGAATTTTTCCCTAAGTACTGCTTTGGCTATATTACATGATTTGATATTATTGTTGTCATTCTATATAATGAAATTGTTAATTATTTCTATGATTTGTTCTTTGATGCACTCATTCTTTAGAATTAGATTGTTTAATTACCAATTAACTTTTAATCTGTGTTTCCATGGTCCTTTGTTGAATATAATTTTATTGCATTATGATCTGGAAAAGATGCATTTAATATTTCTGCTTTTCTGCATTTGATTGAGAGGTTTTATGCCCTAATATATGTAGGTGCCATGTGAAGGAAGGTGATTTAGCCAAACCAGATCTCAAACTATCAAATGGGAATAATAATAGCACCTACTCCTAGCATTGTTGTAAGAGTCAAATAAGAAAATATCCATATTCTTAAAGAAAAAGTTAAATGAATTATGGGAGGGAATAGTAAAACCATACTAGTAGAGAACTTCAACTGAACCTTTCAGAATTGCATAATCTAACCAAGAAATAAATAAATGAACAAAAAGAAGTAAAGGAAATGAATAGTCTTAGAAAAGTCAGACATGATAGATATGGACTTTTGTAAAAAAATTTAATGGGAATAGGAAGAAATGTACCTTTTTTTCTAAGTGATACATGTCATTTAACAAATATTATTTCATTTTTTCCTCACAACAACCCTAGGAAGCAAATGCTATTATTATCACCATTTTACATATGAGGAAACTCATTTTAGTTACTTGCCCAAGACCACAAAGTTTATAAGTATATGAGGCCAAATATGAACTCAGTTCTCCCTGACTCCAGGGTTGGCACTCTATTCACTGGGCTACTTAGCTGCCACATTAATGAGTTCATCTTCCTAGAATCACTGCAGCATTGACTATTTTCATACTTTTTGATATTTTTCAATCTGATATCATGAAGGAATTATATTTTTCATTTAACTTATTGATTTGAATCATTATTTTCATACAATTGGTGATAATTTTCAATTCTTTGGAAAACTATTAGTAGTGTCTCTTGCAAAATGTCTCTTCATCTATGTTTTTATTTCTTCACATTCATCTTTGATATCTAGTTTTTATTTTTTATTTTTAAAGCTTTTTATTTTCAAAACATATGCACAGATAATTTTTCAACATTGATCTTTGCATAGCTTTGTGTTTCAGATTTTTGCTCCTATCCCCTCCCCTTGATGGCAAGAAATCCAGTATATGTTATACATGTTAAAATATATGTTAAATCCAATATGTGTAAACATATTTATACAATTCTCTTGCTGCACAAGAAAAATCAGATCAAAAAGAAAAATAAATGAGTAAGAAAACAAAATGCAAGTGAACAACAACAGAAAGGGTAAGAATTTTATGTTGTGATGCACATCCAGTTCCCACAGTCCAATCTCTGGGTGTAGATGGATCTCTTCACAAAATCATTAGAACTGGCATAATTCATCTTATTGTTGGAAAGAGTCATGTTCATCAGAATAAATTATTGTATAATATTGATGTTGTGGTGCATGATGATCTCCTGGTTCTGCTCATTTCACTTAGCATCAGTTTATGTAACTCTCTCCAGGCCTCTCTAAAATCATCCTCCTGATTGTTTCTTTTTTTTTTTTAATTAAAGCGTTTTATTTGCATAACATATGTATGGGTAGTTCTTCAGCACTGACCCTTACAAAGCTTTTCATTACAAATTTTCCCCCCTAGTCCCCTCCCCTCCCCTAGATGGCAGGAAGTCCACTCCATGTTAATTATATTAAAATATTTGACAAGTCAAATATATGTATGCATATTTCCATACATATCTTGCTGTGCAAGAACAATCATATCTACATGAACAAAAAATATCTAAAAAAGGAAACCCAATGCAAGCAAACATTGATAGAGAGCATGAAAATGTTATGTTATAGTCCACATCTCATATCCCTCTCTCTGGATGTATATGGCTTTCTTCACTGAACAATTGGAACTGGTTTGAAACATTTCATTATTGAAGAGAGCCATGTCCATCAGAATTGATCATCATATAGTATTGTTGTTGCTGTGTATAATGATCTCCTGGTTCTGCTCATTTCACTCAGCATCAGTTCATGCAAGTCTCTCCAAGTCTTTCTGAAATCATCCTGGGGTCATTTCTTACAGAACAATAATATTCCATAACATTCATATACCATAATTTATTCGGCCATTCTCCAATTGATGGGCATCCATTCACTTTCCAATTTCTAGGCACTACAAAAAGGGCTGCCACAAACATTCTTGCACATGTGGGGCCCTTTCCTTCCTTTAAGATCTCTTTGGGATATAAGCCCAGTAGAAACACTGCTGGGTCAAAGGGTATGCACAGTTTGATAACTTTTCGAGCATAGTTCCAAATTGCTCTCCAGAATGGTTGGATCCATTCACAGTTCCACCAACAATGTATCAATGACCCAGTTTTCCCACATCCCCTCCAATATTCATCATTATCTTTTCCTGTCACCTTAGACAGTCTGACAGGTATGTAGCGGTAACTCAGAGTTGTCTTAATTTGCATTTCTCTGATCAATAGTGATTTGGAGCACCTTTTCATATAACTAGAAATGGTTTTAATTTCATCATCTGAAAACTGTCTGTTCATATCATTTGATCATTTATCTATTGGAGAGTGGCTTGAATTCTTATAAATATGAGAAAATTCTCTATATATTTTAGAAATGAGGCCTTTATCAGAACCCTTAAATGTAAAGATGATTTCCCAATTTGTTGCTTCCCTCCTAATCTTGTCTGCATTAGTTTTGTTTGTAGAAAAACTTTTTAAGTTAATATAGTCAAAATTATCTATCTGGTGTTCATTTAAGAGTTCCAAATCTTCTTTGGACATAAATTTATTCCATCTCAATAGGTCTGAGAGGTAAACTATCCTATCTTCTCTAATTTGCTTATAATATCACTCTTTATATCTAGATCATGAACTCATTTAGATCTTATCTTGGTATGTGGTGTTAGGTTTGGGTCAATCCCTAATTTCTTCCATACTAGTTTCCAATTTTCCCAGCAGTTTTTGCCAAATAGTGAGTACTTATCCCAAAAGCCGGAGTCTTTGGGTTTATCAAACACTAAATTGCTATAGTTATTGCCTAGTTTGTCGTGAGATCCTATCCTATGCCACTGATCAACTACTCTATTTCTCATCCAGTACCAAATGGTTATGATGACCGCTGTTTTATAATATAGTTTTAGATCTGGTACAGCAAGGCCACCTTTGTCAGCCTTTTTTTTTCATTAATTCCCTTGAAATTCTTGACCTTTTGTTCTTCCAAATGAAATTTGCTACTGTTTTTTCTGGAGCTGTGAAATAATTTCTTGGGAGTTTGATTGGTATGGCACTAAATAAGTAGATTAGTTTGGGTAGTATTGTCATTTTTATTATATTTGCTTAGCCTACCCATGAGCACTTGATGATTTTCCAGTTGACTAGGGCTGATTTTATTTGTGTGGCAAGTATTTTGTAGTTTAGTTCATATAGTTTCTGACTTTTCCTTGGCAGATTGATTCCCAAATATTTTATACTATCATCCGTTATTTTTAATGGAATTTCTTTTTGTTATCTCTTGCTGCTGAACTTTGTTGGTAATATATAAAAATGCTGATGATTTATGTGAATTTATTTTGTATCTTGCAACTTTGCTAAAGTTGTGAATTGTTTCTAGTAGTTTTTTAGTTGAGTCTCTAGGGTTCTCTAAGTATACCATCATATCATTTGCAAAGAGTGATAATTTGGTTTCCTCATTATCTACTCTAATTCCTTTAATCTCTTTTTCTTCTCTTACTGCCAAAGCTAACATTTCTAATACAATATTAAATAATAATGGTGACAGTGGGCAGTCTTGTTTCACTCCTGATCTTATTGGGAATAGTTTTAGTTTGTCTCCATTACATATGATGCTTGCTGATGGTTTTAAATAGATGCTACTGATCGTTTTAAGGAAAAGCCCATTATTCCTATACTCACTAGTATTTTTAATAGGAATGGGTGTTAGATTTTATCAAATGCTTTTTCTGCATCTATTGAGATAAAATTATACGGTTTTTGTTAGTTTGGTTATTAATATAATTGATTATGCTGATAGTTTTCCTAATATTGAACCAGCCCTGCATTCCTGGTATAAATCCTACTTGGTCATAGTGTACTATCCTGGGGATGACTTTCTGTAATCTCATTGCCAATATCTTATTTAAAATTTTTGCATCAATATTCATTAGGGAAATTGGTCTATAGTTTTCTTTCTCTGTTTTCACCCTACGTGGTTTAGCTATCAGCACCATATCGGTATCATAGAAGGAATTTGGCAGTATATCTTCTTCCCCTATTTTTTCAAATAGTTTATATAGTATTGGAATTAATTGACCTTTGAATGTTTTGTAGAATTCACACGTAAATCCATCTGGCCCTGGAGATTTTTTCTTAGGGAGTTGGTTAATAGCTTGTTCTATTTCTTTTTCTAAAATGGGGCTATTTAAATAATTTATTTCCTCTTCTGTTAACCTGAGCAATCTATATTTTTGTAGATATTCCTCCATTTCATTTAGATTATCAAACTTACTGGCATAAAGTTGGGCAAAGTAACTCCTAAGTATTGCTCTAATTTCCTCTTCATTGGAGGAAAGTTCTCCCTTATCATTTTTGAGACTAACAACTTGATTTTTCTCTTTCCTTTTTCTAATCAAATTAACTAAAGGCTTATCTATTTTGTTAGTTTTTTCATAAAACCAACTCTTAGTTTTATTTATTAATTCAATAGTTTTCTTACTTTCAACTTTATTAATTTCCCCTTTTATTTTTAGTATTTCCAATTTGGTATTTAATTGAGGGTTTTTAATTTGTTCTTTTTTTTAGTTTTTTTTAAATAATAAGCCCAATTCATTGATCTTTTCTTTCTCTATTTTATGCAAGTAAGCATCTAGAGATATAAAATTGCCCCTTATAACCTCTTTGGCCGTATCCCACAAATTTTGGTGTGTTGTCTCATTGTCATTCTTTTGAATGAAAAATTATTGATTGTGTCTATGATTTGCTCTTTCACCCATTCATTCTTCAGGATTAGATTATTTAATTTCCAATTAACTTTTGGTCTTTTTTCTCCTGGTCTTATATTGCATGTGATTTTTTATTGCATCATGGTCTGAAAAAGATGCATTTACTATTTCTGCCTTTATGCATTTGATTTTGAGGTTTTTATGCCCTAACACATGGTCAATTTTTGTATAAGTTCCATGAACCGGAGAAAAAAGTAAACTCCCTACTGTCTCCATTCAATTTCCTCCAAAGATCTATCATACTTAACTTTTCTAAAATTTGTTTACCTCCCTAGTTTCTTTCTTATTTATTTTGTGGTTTGATTTATCTAATTCAGAGAGAGTAAGGTTGAGATTGCCCACTAGTATAGTTTTGCTGTCTATTTCTTCTTGTATCTCTCTTAATTTTTCCTCTAGGAATTTGGATGCTATACCACTTGGTACATATATATTTAATATTGATATTGCTACATTATCCATGGTACCCTTTAATAAAATATAGTTTCCTTCCTTATCTCTTTTGATTAGATCTATCTTTGCTTTTACTTGATCTGAGATAAGGATTGCTACCCCTGCTTTTTTGTGTTCACCTGAAGCATAATAGGTCCTGCTCCAGCCTTTTACCTTCATTTTATATGTGTCACTATGTTTTAGATGTGTTTCTTGTAGACAACATATTGTTGGATTCTGGTTTTTAATCCAGTCTGCTATCCACTTCCACTTTATGGGAGAGTTCATACCATTCCCATTCACAGTTAAAATAACTAATTCTGTATTTCCTGCCATCTTATTTACCCAAGTTGTTTTTCCCTTTCCTTTCATCTTTCTCCCTTCCCTTTCCCCTTTCTTCCTTCCCCCCTCCTCAGTATTTTGCTTTTGATAACCACCTCCCTTTAACAGTCCTCCCCCCTTTAGAGCCCCTCCCCCTTTTTTATTCCTTTCCCCTAATTCTTTTATTTTCCCTTCTTAGTCTACCCCTTTCTTTTCATCCTTTCCCTCCCACTTCCCTATAAGGAAGGTCAAGTTTCTCTGTGAAACCAAATGTGTCTGATATACTCTTTTAGAGCCCAATCTGATGAGAGTAAGATTTACACAATGCTCATCTCCCTCCCTTCTTTCCCTCAATTATATTACGTTTTCTTTGCCTCTTCATGAGATTTTACCTTATTTTTACCTCCTGTTTTTAACCTTATTTTACCACCTTTTCCCTCTTTTCCCCACTATGATAGCCTTTTCCCCTCTAGTTTTCTTTTTCATATTATCGAAGTAATATCAAATTATACCCCCAATCTTTAAGTATCCCCTTAGTAGAAATAAAGTTCTCAAGAGTTCTTTCCTTTTTACCTTTTTATGCTTCTCTTGAGTTCTGTGTTTGGAGGTCAAATTTGGAGGTCAAATATAGGTGAAATTCACCTATATCATTAAATGACCATCTTCTTCCCTGGAGGATAATGCTCATTCTAGCTGGATAGGTTATTCTTGGCTGTAGTCCAAGTTCCTTTGCCTTTTGGAATATCTTATTCCAGGCCCTTCAATCCTTCAATGTGGAGGCTTACAGATCATATGTGATCCTGATTATAGATGCTCAGTATTTGAATTGTTTCTTTCTAGCTGCTAGCAATATCTTTTCCTTGTTGTTTCGTTCATTGCCTTTTTCCACTTCACCAATTTTCTTTTTCAATGCATTGTTGTCTATTTCCAATTCACCAATTTTGTTTTTCAGTAAATTGGTGTCTTTATCATATCTCTTTTGGAGTGCTTCTTGCACTGATCTCAGTTCATTTCCCCATTTATCATATAACTCTCTTTTGAGATTCTTTATGCAATCTTCCAGGAAGGCCTTGTGAAAGGATGGCTTCCTCTGGAGTTGCTTTGGCTATAGGAACCTCAGGATCTGGGGTCTGCCCTTCTTTCTCTCCATAAAAGCTGTGTATGGTGAGAGCTCTCTTCTGCTTCTTATTCATTTTTTTAGAAAGCTTGGGGTCTGTTTAAAGCCGAGAGAAGCACTGAGTGTGGTAGTTTGCCCAGGGGAAATCCTGTTCATTAACTTCTGGTGCTGGGCTGGTGAGGCCCAGAGAGTTAAGTGATTTGTCCAAGGTTCAATAGTCAATAAATGTCAGAGGCAATATTCAAACCCGTTTCACCTGATCAACTGTGATGGATTTGGCTCTTTTCAACAATGAGGTAATTCGAGGCAATTCCAATAGACTTGTGATGAAAAGTGCCATCCACATCCAGAAAGAGAACTATAGTGACTGAAAGTGGATCAAAGCATATTATTTTCACCTTTTTAGTTACTGTTTACTTGCATGTTTTTCCCCTTTAGATCTGATTTTACATGATGAATACAGAAATATCTTTAGAAGAATTGAACATATTTAATCTATATTAGATTGCTTACAAGGGGGGAGAAGAGAGAGAGAAAAATTTGGAACACAGGGTTTTACAAAAGCAAATTTGTTTAAAACCACCTTTGCATGTATTTGAAAAAATAAAATACAATTAAAATTAAAAAAAAAATAAATTGTAATGTTGACTATGGAGAAATAAAAAAATATATTTTCTTTTTTAAAAATAAAAAAAATAATAAAATCATTGATTTCAGGGAGAAATCCATATCACCTTAGATTCAAGGAATCATTACAATCTGAGCAAAAGTGATGGAAGATCTTTCCTAAAGCTTTAACCAGTGGGTATCCCATATGTTGGCTTCTTATTTTGTCTGTTTCCTTTCTTAGAGGATTCTATCACTGGACAAAACTTTCTAAATACAAGTAAATAATAGATGCTTAGTAAATATTTATCTTCTCCTATTCCCCCAGCCACTGAAATTACATCTTAGAAATATTAGTCCTTGAGCTATTGCCCAGAATCCCCATCCTCAAGGGAGTGCTTATATATTATGGAAGCCCCCTGAGATATATGCAGTAACCAAAGCCACACTCCATATCAAAGTCCAGAGACCAGGGAAAAGCCCAGGCCAACTCCATAGCCCAAACAGGATAAGTTTGTTGGACCTTTCCCATACATAATCTCAGCATTGAAAGGGACCCCAAAGAATGATCACAAGATCACAAGTGTAGAATTTAGGTGGACCTCAGAGGTTATTTATGCCAATACTTTCATTTTAAAAATGAGCAACCCAAAAAGTCCCATTATTGAAGAGAGCCATATCCTTCACATGAAAACTTTTCCAATAATTGAAGACCACTACCGAGCCCTTCTTCCTAAATCTTCTCCTTTCAAAATTAAATGGTAGCTTTCACTTGTCAATGCCCTTCCTAAAAGTCATTGCCCAGCACTGTATTAATAGTAGTCCATATTGGATCTGAGCATGGCAGGGTTGGCCATGCTCTCTTTGTATGTCAAATATAACTGATAGAATTTCACCAAGTTGAGTCAGTCTCAGCATAAAAATAGTACACCAGCACTGCATACCAATGCTATAATGCATGATGTTTTACCAAGTGCATTCTTCATAACTGTCCCATGAGTCTAGTAGCACCAGTATTAGCCTCATATTATATATTATTAAATTCAGTTTCAAAAAGTTAAATGAATTGTCCAGAGTCTCCACAGCTTAAATTCTTTTTTTCAGCTATGAAGACTTTTTTTTTATCTGAAGTAGGGATAAAAGTGATTAGAAAAGGCAAAAATAAATCATTTCAATTACATAACATTGGAATTCTTTTGAATAATAATAAGAAAAATGGTTAATTGGGGGAGATTTGAAATAGAAATCTCTGATAAAGTCCTAGTATTCAAGATATATACAAAAGTAGTGCAATCTTTTTTCTTCTTTTCTTTTTAATTTTAATAGTATTTTATTTTTCTAATTCCATGTAAAGGTTGTTTTCAACATTCATTTCTGTAAAATTTTGAATTCCAAATTTTTTCCCTCCCTTCCTTACCACTTCCTTCCCCAAAAAAGATATGTTACACAAGCACAATCATTTTTTAACATATTTCTATGTGTCATGTTGAAAAAGAAAAATAAGAACAAAAGGGAAAAACCAAAAGAAAGAAAAAAAATGAAAATAGTTACCTTCAAACCTCATTTAGTCTTCATAATTCTTTCTCTGTATGCAGATGGCATTTTCCATCCAAAGTGTATTAGAATTGCTTAATTTCTTTTTAAATAAAATTTAATTGATGACTTTTGTTTTTACATTACTCATATTTTTTAATGTAGCTTTCTTTTCCCATCCTATTCCAAAGAACCATTCCATATAATAAATGTATAAAAAGAGAGAAGGGGGGGATTCTTAAAAACAAAAGAACATATTTTTAAAGCTTTTTATAATTCACATAATTCCACACCCATGACTTTTCAAGTTCTGTAAAAGAACAGAGAGAGGGGCGCAGCTAGGTAGCACAATGGATAGAGCACCAGCCCTGAAGTCAAGAGGACCTGAATTCAAATTTGGTCTCAGACACTTAACATTCCCTAGCTGTGTGACCCTGGGAAAGTCACTTAACCTCAATTGCCTCAGCAAAAAGCAAAAAAAAAAAAAAAAAAAAAGAACAGAGGGAAGTACTTTCTCTAACTCTCCTTTGGGGCCAAGCTTAGTTATTTTTTTTTTTTTAATTAAAGCTTTCCATTTGTATAACATATGTATGGGTAGTTCCCCAGCATTCATCTTTACAAAGCTCTCCATTACAACTTTTACCCCCAGTCCCTTCCCCTCCCCTAGATGGCAGGAAGTCCACTACATGTCAATAATGTTGAAATACTTGACAAGTTGTGCAAGAAAAATCCTATCTACAAGAAAAAAAAGAAAATCAGAGAAAGGCAACACAATGCAAGCAAACATCAATAGAGATCATGAAAATGTTACATTGTGGTCCATATTTCATATCCCTCTCTCTGGGTGTATATGGTTTTCTTCAGTGAACAATTGGAACTGGTTTGAGACAATTCTTTGTTGCAGAGAGCCATGTCCATCAGAATTGATCATCATGTAATATTGTTGTTGCTGTGTATAATGATCTCCTGGTTCTGCTCGTTTCACTCAGCATCAGTTCATCAAGCTTAGTCATTATAATTTTTCTGCATTTCATTTTGGCTTCCTATATATTTTCCTGGGTTTGCTTATTTTACTTTGTATCAATTCATAAAAGTATTCATCATGCTTCTCTATATTCATTATATTGTTTGTCTGATGCTTATCCATTGGACCAACATATAAAACTTTGTTCTTTGCTACCACTAAAAGCATTGTTATGAATATTTTGATGGGGACAGCAAAGAGGAGGACCTGCTTTCTTTTTGTCATTAACCTTCCATATATGCTTAGCAGTGAGATCTCTGGGTAACCAGACCTTTTAACTCCAAGAGTAATGCTGCATCTTATATAATGCGTCCTCTCAAAGATGGTTTTCCCTAAAACAAGAGCAAGTAGAGCTTCCGATGGCCCATTATTGTTGCCCAATTTAGATGCATTCTGCCACCCCTGTTCATGACGCTAACATACCCATTGCTCTGATTTCTATTTTAGATTATCTTCCCTCTTCCCTTCAAAGTGGAAAACATCTGCCAGAAAACCCAGTGAACCTACCCGCAAAGATTCCATCCGTGGGGAAGGTATGGTCAAACCCACCAGCATCTTACTGAAAAAGTCCAAGAGTAATCAGGCAACCTTTGTACCACAAAACCACAAAATATTCATGGAGGAAGCTTATAATACAGGTGAGCCTGCTATTTTCTTTCATCTCCCACATACACAAACACCCCAAGCCTAAGGTTCTGAAGCTGAATGGGAAACAGTAAGAGAGTGAGAGACTATAAATGAGGGAAACCAGGAATATGAAGAAAAGAGACTAATTAGTAATTTGACTACTTGGGGCAAGCAATGTAAAATGGTACTAAAGGGTAAGCTGATGAGTCCTAAAACCAACTCTGGTGGACAGAAACCCACACATTAGCTTTGTAGGTAGAGAACTGGAATATTATGTCATGGCAGGAGATTCGGAGATCTGTAGATTCCATCCCCACATCATAGGTAGAGGTTAATAGGGGAGGCAGGACTTCAGCACACTGTGAGACTGTTGCTGGGAAAGTTAACCTGTGAAAAGGAATAGGAGGTAACTGGAAGATTATCTAGTAGAAACTGTTGTTCTCTCCAAATTTCAATGTTTTTAAAGCCATTGTTCTCTCTAAATTTCAATGTTTTTAAAGCCACTGTTATCTCACTCTAGTTACAGTTTTAATAATCCAAATGCTCCTTAGGGTTTATGAGAGATCCCAGAACATCTAAAGGGAATGAGGGATCTGGGCCCTTCCTATAAAATATGGGTTATCTAGAGTATCTGGTAGATATAAGAGCCATGGCTAACCCTAAGGATTAATGGTACCTAGGGAAAATTGATACTGTATATCCACTCACTTCCCATCTTATTCAGATGAAAATCCAGAGCATCATTAAAAGAGACATTATTGGAGAAGGAGGTATATGTGTGTGTGCATTTCTGAAAACCACAGTCATTTTTTACTATTCCCATAAATAAATTTCTATATTTTCCTTCAGACTCTTGCACTATACATATGCAAGTCCATAGCCATAACCCCCACCCCCCCAGGGAGGAGGAGGAAGCCCAAAGGATAGATAATCCTTTTGCAAAGTCTTAATTCTCAAGCTTGTCATTTGATCTTTAAGAAAAGGTAAATTGTATTATTATCACATTCCATGTTAGGAATGAGGAAATTGTTTTCTTTATGACATACTACCTGGAATATTGTTCAATGGCTAGTTTTGAGTTACTTTTGGAGATAGGCCACTAATCCCAGGGACCTCTCCATGGTCATTCATCAGCAAGCAGAGACTGATGAGCACTTCCTGTGGGCCCAAGCATAGTAAGCAAACCTCTGGTTAAACAATCATTTACAATATGGAAGAGAGAGAAAAAAGCAGACAGACAACTGAGTAAACAATATCTGGTTTAGGTGCTAAATCTGGAGTGGAGCTGGCAAATCAGAAAAGTATAATTCAAAGGGCCCTTAATTCTCCCTCCCAAGATATCTTGGGAGCTACTGGCTAGATTTCTTTCTTAAGGATCTTGCCTTAAACCAAAACCAATCTGATTCTCATTGGCTACCACTAGATCTTAGGCCAAACCTAAAGTGGTCATGGTTAGGTCCTAATTGATTCAGATTAAATGTAAATAGCAGTCCTTTCTGCTTGACCAGAAACCCAGAGGGTCTTCCCCTACTGGGTTTATTTATTTACTTACTTAGATTTTTTTTTGACTAGGTGAAAGAGGAGATTCTTGACCTCAAATGCTACCTTACCTTAGACTCTGAATGGATGTGGTCTCAGTCAAACTTGGACCTATTAGTCTAAAAAGGCATAGGGCACCCACTGCATCCTGAGTCATCTTCAGTCATCCTGATCTATATCTGGCTACTGGACCCAGATGATTTTGGAGGGGAAAGTGAGGCAGGTGACCTTACACAACCCTCCCTCACTTAAATCCAACTCACTTGATGTCATAGTATCACCTGCCTGATGTCATGCTCCTCCTCAAGAACAGAGGACAAACAACAATTCTAGATGTCAGAAGATCTGAGTTTTATCTTAGCATTGGCTCACTATATGACCTTGAGCAAGTCACTTCTTTGTGTGTCAGTTTCATCATATGAATGGTGAACATTGATGAGAGGAGAACACTGAACTATGATTCTTGCCAGCTCGAATAATCTAACCATAAAACAGGGCACAATAGTATTCCAATATGTGGATAAGCCATAATTCGCTTTCACTCCCCAATTAAGAAATACTCTCTTACTTTCCAGTTCTTTGCCACCACAAAAAAAAAAGGAAAAAAAAAAAAAAGAAAAGAGCTCCTACAATATTTTTGTACATATGGGTCCTTTTACTCTTTCCTTGAGTGGTATAAGCCTAGTAATGGTTTAGCTGGGCCAAAAGGGTAGACTTTAAATTCCTAAATGATACATGGATTCAGGGTGCAGAATGAGACATTCATTATTAGACATGGTCAATGTAGGAATTTGTTTTGCTTTACTATATATATATATATTTGTTAGGAAGGGTTTTATTTTTCTTTTGGGAAAGGGAGAGAAGAAGGGAGAGAAAATAAATTCTTATTAATTTTTTAAAAGACAAAATTTAATTTTAGAAAATGGCAGAGCAAAAAGGGACACACCCAGAGAAAGGCACAAACAGTTCTCAAAGTGTAAAGATAATCTAAGTTAGAATCAATTATAAGATACCAAGTGTTCAGTAATCTATCTATCCTCCCTCATACTGCATCATAATCCTATTTCTTTCCATCCTATCTTTTTCACTTCAGCTATCTGTTTTAAGCTACTGCAGGACTTGGGGAGTTCTGACATTCCCCAAGTGAAAATGGTAACCAAGAAACTCAACAACATGGCTAAGGCGGAACAGAACATGGTATTGGAAACCATCAACGATTACTTTGTGGACAACTTAGAGGTAGGAACATTAAAATGGAGTCATTCCCAGAGAAAAGAGCTCTAGGCTTGGAAAACCAGAGAAGGCCTATATAGTACTTATAGCTTTACCATAGACTCACTGTGTGACCTTGGTCAAATTTTTTTCCTTCTCAGAGGCTTGATTCTGCTTCTGCAAAATGAAGGGGTGACCCACTACTTAATCTTTAAACTCTCTTCCAACTGTAATCAGTACTCTGGTTTCTTATCAGCATTTGTATATTGGGAATGAGTCTATGTGCAAGGTACTATGTAGGACAAGGCAAAAGCAGGCATAGTCCCAATTCTCATATATATATATATATATATATATATATATATATAT
>JAJPUD010000674.1:0-51912 GCA_023553655.1 Myrmecobius fasciatus
TATGTATACATGTATTGTATTTGTCATATAATTTATCCTATTTAGCATGTATTAGATTACCTGTCATCTAGGGGTGGTGGGTGGGGGGAAGGAGGGGAAAAGCTTGGGGAAAAAAAGTTTTTGCAAAGGTCAATGTTGAAAAATCACTCATATGTTTTGTAAATAAAAAGCTTTATATAAAAAAAAATTTAATATAGGCCTAAATCTTGAAAATTTCATTCTCCTGGTATAGCTTCAAAGACCATCTTATCTAAAATACTAAACTAAGAGATATTTTCTATTAATAAGTTATACAAGAGCTAGGGGGATATGGCATCTCTATATGCTTCAAGATGTTTCCAGGATCCTTTACAAACAGAAATGAACTCCTGTCTAATGCAGTCTACTCCAATGCCCCCCTCCTTTTGGACTAAATGGGCCCCTTTTACCGAGGAAGCTGCTAATATGGCACTAGGCTATTAATGGGAAAAGCATTTACTTTAGATTAAGAAGAGTGTAAAGTAGAAAAGGGGCCCTCTATGACTGGCTATTAGGGATGTTAGTTAAATATTTATAATGTCTAAATTAGCATAGTGAAAGCTCAATTCATCAATTTGTTCTGGTCTGTTTGTAAGGGGGAAAAAGAAATAACTCCAAATGCCCCTGAAGAAAGACGTTGCTTCAGTCAATAGAAAGATGACTGAACAATTTATTATGTTTCTGTGGTAAACTTTTTATTTTGATTTTATTTAAAGATACTTGTTGCAGCATCTTACCTTAAAGACCATTTACCACAGTCAATATATGGGAGAGCTATGCATTATTCATTGTTATCCAATGAAAAATTTGCTAAAGGTGCTTCAATGCTCAATATCTGATTGATTAATTGATTGTCTGATAGTTTACTTTCAAAAAGAAGGCACTAAGAAAAGGAAACTGGAAGCCAGGAGTCCTAGGTTCTGTCTCTGTTACTAATCGGCTGAGTGATCTACCTTTCTGCAGTTTAAAATTAAAAAAAAAAAGTATATCTTCCTAATAAAGGCAGGAATACCTAGAAGGAAAACAATAAAATCATTTCTCTTTTTCTCTTCCTCTCCTCTTCTTCTCCTCTCTCTCTCTCTCTCTCTCTCTCTCTCTCTCTCTCTCTCTCTCTCTCTGTCTCTCTCTCTCTCTCTCTCTGTCTCTCTCTCTCTCTGTCTCTGTCTCTCTCTCTCTCTCTGTCTCTGTCTCTCTCTGTCTCTGTCTCTGTCTCTCTCTCTCTCTCTCTCTCTCTCTCTCTCTCTCTCTCAGAAAAAGAAAGGTTAAATACTTTACTATTTCTTCCTCTGTGACTAGGCCTACTTAGCATTTGTAAAGGACCAGCTACATTAGCACCTAGAGCTGAATAATAAATGTTGGTTTTAGTAATGATTTCAATCAATGTCATTATTACTTCTTAGATCATTTTACATGGCAAAGAGAAGCACAGAGAGCTCACACATACAGACTGAGTTAAATCGGATTGAAGATCCAGATGCAGTTGTCCACCACCAGCTATGTAACTTGAGTAGAACACCTTCCCTCAATTTACATTTTAATATGTAGGACTCTCTTACTTAAACAAGGAGAATAGGACAGAATTTCTCAGAAGACCCCATAGGATTGACAGCTTATGGGTCGATTCTCTTAACAAAGGTTTTCTTGCTCCTCTTTCACTCCCATGGCTTTCATACTTCTCTGGCAGTAGACAGTCCTTTACCATTCTTATTTCAAGACTGTGCTTCCTTGACCAAAATAACCTTTTTCTAGGAATGTTTGGTCGAAGATTGGGGGTGAGGAGGAGGAGAGGTAGGCAGACAGACTGTTTTCTTCTGAGTGTGTGAGTGGGTGTGTAGCATCCAATAACAGGAATATCTGTATTGATTTGTCTATCGGTAGATGCATCTAATTCCCATTCTTTCTCTCTCCACCCCACCCCCACTTCCTTTTTCACCTCTCTCCTGTTTCTTTCTCTAGAGCTGGCCTTATGGAAGGCTATCTGTAGGGAAAGGGTTAAGGGTTTTCTGGTGGAAATGACCCAACAGAAGGGGCTCGGCCTGGAGCTGAAATCTAAGTGCTAATGACCGCTGGCCTTCACCCCGCTGCTGTCCACCGGGCTGAGCCCCGGCCTCGAAAGGCTCCGGGGGGCACAGTGTTCTGCATTTAACATTTGAACTTCTCCTATCCGAGGCAGCAGGACGTTTTGTCCTAGGGTCGCTGACCCCGGACTCCCCCATCAGCTGCCTTGAAACCTTAATTGAATGACAGATGGTCATCTTAGGGGAGCCAGAAGCTCTGGGCGGCCAGAGATTGCCTGCAGAGGGGGGATGGGACTGTCCTACCCAGTCCCAGCGCCCCTCAGGTCAAGCCCGCTGAGTTTCGGCCACCAGAGCATCTCCGGGGGAGCAGTCAGTAGTTCTGACTAAAGAGGCCAGGAAGCTTGAAGCCTAGTGGACATGAGGGCAAGAAGCAAAGAGAAAGATGACCCAGTGATCTTTTTTGCCCAGCAAACTCCAAAGATCTGGAGGGAGGCCACAATAGGTTCTCTTCTCTCTTAAGAATAACTAGAACTCTCCCTGAGAGTGCTTGGGCCTGAATCAGTGCCAGAGCAGTTAAGTGGTTCCTGAGTCCTGTGGCTCCTTGCCAACCTGAGAAGGTCAAGAATTACTGCTCTGCACGGTTGGCCTAACCCAAGTACTGGACATAAAGCTTCCATTGTAAGCGTGTCCAGGGCAGCTCTTAGGGCTATCCAATACCAGCCAGTGAGCACACAACGTGGTCTCTTTCCTTCAAAGCCCGACGTGGTAGTAGAGGAAGAAATCGACCCAGACACAACCTAAAAAGGAAAGGAAAGGGCAGAAACCCCCATAAATATGACCCAGGTCGAGTCGAAAAGAGCCTTTCACGCTCTCTAGCTCGGCACTGTGTCGCTGAGCACTGGCCCATAACCCAGGCTGCACAACGTCCGGGTGTAATGTCCTTCCCTCCTGGTCTCCAGCTATTGCTGGGCCTACAAGCCTGGACTGTTGAAGGCCCAGAGCTCAGAAGGCTAGGGCCCAAGCCCGGGGTCAGCAAGGCCCAGTCCACATTAAAGGGAGTCTCTCCCGCGTCATAAGCCTAAACTTTAGGATGACCTCCTCAGGGCTGATGACTGCGGCAACGGGAGCGGCTTCTCAAGAGACTGCAAGGAACGCAGGAAGCAGAGAATGGGGCACAGGAAGCAAAGAATGGGGAGCAGAGGCCAAAAGCAAATAGGGGCCCAGATACTGCTTCAAAGAATCTAGTGAACTTTAATTGGACGTACCGATTTTACTGGGAAGTAAAAATGACCCGGGTTCCAGGAGGCAGAAAGTCCAGTCCCCGGTGCAGCAGGATTTTCGAGCTTGATATTCTCAGGGGCGGTAAGAAGGAAGTGAGGACCGCTGCCATAGCTCTGGGAGGGGCTCAGACCCCCGAGTGCAAGTAGCTCTCCCCCAGCAGCCCGCGCTCTAGTGTCCTATTTCTTTAAAATAAAAGCTGCAAGCCCTACAATTACTGGGATTACAGTGAGAGGGTATTGATCTGCAGCCGGCATTGTAGGATCAAGCGGGCAGGCGGATGCAGACACCCCCCCCACTCCTACCTCCCGCTGACGCCTAGTCCTGAAAAGCGCTAAAAAACCGTTTATAAATGTTTGATTTCAGAAGCAGCACCAACACCTGCTGCAGAAGAATTACCCCCGCCAGTGGTGATACAGCACCCCACCTTTTCCCATCTCCCCCATTCCCCTCCCCTTCGTTTCCCACCTTTGACCATCCGAACGTAGCGCCAAGGACGCCACCACCTTAATCTTTTCTTTTCTTTAATTACAGACGCGTAATATAAACATAAGCAAAAAAAAAAAAAAAATGAAAAGCGAGAGGGGGAAAGGAGGCCCAGCGAAGGCGGTAAATGCAGCCCTAATGCACAGATAGCTGACATCAACTTCCGTTAGCCAGCTCCTCGGGATCGAACCTTTCGATTGTAACTGGGACAATTTGCATAGTGATTCCCTTTCATAGCTTTCCCAGGTCCTTAACAAGCCCAGGCAGCTATTCAAATGCAAGGCTAGGCTGACCAAAAAAGAGCTACCTTAAGACCGAAAGAGAGAAGACAAAACCCCCGATGATCATGATTATTTTTTTCTTTTCTCTCTTTTCTCTTCTTTCTCTCTCTTCCTCGCCGTCTCTTTCTCTCTTTTCTCTTTCAGATTTAGCTGTGAGCTGTTTATTTATAGCTGGAAATGTGTGTGAGAGAGAAAGAATTGATCTTTCCCTGGATTTAAAGATGGAGCAAAGGGCGCTGAAGGGAATTTTTGTTTGCTTATTTTGCTTAGACTCAGCTCACAAATTGGGGTGATGGAGGAAGGAGATGTCTTCCTCCCTCCACCGTTCACCTCAATCTTTTCCTGGACCCAGCACCCCTGAGCAGCCTAGGCGGACCCGGACCCGGGAGGATTAGTCTAGCAGTCTGTTGGCTCTCCTTTTCCGAAGTGGGATGCAGACGAGAGCTTCCCAGAGGGGCCACCCTTACCCCTTCTCTTTAAATGAGTCCAATAAAAGGTATCACCTGCGATGCGTCCTCTTCTAGGTTAATTTTTCTTAGTATGCATGCCTGTGTGTTTTTAAGAATTTGAGTTTTAAGAGACTAAAATAAGGTTTTCCCATTTCCCCCCCTTTTCTTTCTCATTTGAAATTATGCAGATTGATTTTTTTTTCCCTCCCTCCTAGGGGGCAATCCTAGGATGCGAACCTGATCGGATGTCAAAGAGGCAACTTGCCATGAAATCCGCTAATGCACCGCGACTCACCGGGGTAAGCATATCTAACAGGAGCATGCGAGGGGAAAGAGACTTGGGGAAGAGCTCAAGGCGACGGTGATCAGAAGGGCTAGTGAAAGGGGAGCGGTGACATTTGGCACCCAGCTGAGTTTAGTGGACATGCAAACAAGGTTTAAAGCTCTGCAGAGGTCAGCAGCCGCGTCATGAGCTCAGGAAACTGAGTGGGAGCTCCTACTCAACAGCAGTCAGTTGGCTGCCCCTGCAACTGGCAATTTCTCTGTTTTCGAGTTTTAAGTATCAACTTCGTGCAGAAGGGCTGGCGTAGCCAGGGTGTGCGTAACATACATGGAGCTCTACAATCGAACACACAACGGATATATAATTGTATATTTTAGTGTGTAATTCTAGGATAAGAAATACTACTCTATAAAGATGCAACTGCACTTTAGAAATGTAGAGAACAGGATTAAGTCTTGAGGCACAAATTACCATATGCGAATTTGTTATCATATCTCGATGTTAGGAAGACTAAATTCCTCCCCCCCTCCCGCTCCCTTTGAATGCATATTCTCTCTCCTCATTTCAGCCCCTCAATATTTTTAGATTTTGATTATCTAACAAAGCAGATTCTTGTTTTCTCCGGTATTTCAATGAGCTCTACAAACAGTCGTTGTCGAATGTTATTAATGCGGCAGCTGATTACGTGTTTACTTTTTTTTTTTTTAAGGTAAAAAAGGTTTGCTTCTATTGTGGGGGTGGGGTGAACTAGAGTGGTTTAAACTGTAGAATCCAGTAAAACACTGATTTGTAACTCGTTTTTCGACTATTTGTCTCTGCAGCTTGGCACAATGAAACGGGTTTGCTGTGTGATGTTTTGTGTTATCTATTTTACACATCGGCCTTCTGAATAGTTTTCTTGGTTTTTCCTTTTTAGTTTTAATATCTAAAGATAAAACTCATAAAATCAGAAAGGATTTTCAGATGAGTCCTTGGTAAATCACCTAAGTAGCAGATGTGTTCTGTATGTACCTGTGCATCTGTCTAGAGAAGAAGAAAATCCAAAACCACGTAGATTTCCATATATGTGTGATACAAATGACACGAATCTAATTGAATAGATAAAGCAAATGTGAAGGTAACTGGAGATGGAAGACAGGAAAAGATGGGCAGAAGAGAAGCATTATTATTCTAGGAAAAGGGTTTTTAGGGCCTGAACTTTCCAGATTGAATTTCTGTGTAGGTCCAATTATTTGTAATTCAGTTCATTTCTGAGCTGTATAGGCAGTCAAAAGGCCCACATAGGCATTTTATGTAAGAATTTGAAAGGATATGTGTTTTGGTTCCTTTTTTTATTAAAGTTACAAAGATTCATTTTTCTTTTTAGTGCCCTCTACTCAAAATTGAAGACAGTAGGAATAAAAGGAGGGGGGAGGAGAGAAGCCTGCTGTCTTTAAATTACACAAACAATTGTGTTCTTTAAAAAAATACATAGTTGATTTTATTTTAATAACTTAATAACAGGTCAGAAAATGTTAAGCAACCAGGAAAAGATAGAAAAGGTCTTTGTGGGCAGACGGATTTTATTCTGCTCAACAGCTGATGGTATTTGGCTCTTGTAGATATTGTTTTAGTTTTGTTGAATGGCTACGGTTCACCTCTTAAAACAGTAACTCAAGATGTAAGTAAAAGTGTTTTCATTTTTTATTGATCCTGCTTACATCTTTCATTATCCAACATGTAGCCACAGCAAATTAGCACTCATCTGATACAGAGAATTCTATTGGCAATCGTATTCGTTGGAGAGAGAATTCTAAATACTGGGCTTTTTCCTCTGCACTTAGTAAGAACTGATAATGAAGGTTAGGCACCACTAAAAACTAAATAAATGAAATCTTCTCTCTCCAGGAATTGGTGGTGATGTGTTCATTACATTCAGACATGTGGATGTGCATAAAGAATGGCTCTTTTAGAGGGTTGACTTGCCCTCTCAGGTTTTAAAGGTTCAACCAACCACTTTGAAAAAGACCTGCCCACTTGAATGGGGTTTATTTAGTTTCACTGGCCTAGGTTTCTTTAAGGAACCTGGATTTCAGTCCCTAGCAAAGGTAGGGAGAAGAGAAATGATGTATAACTCTTGACCGACAATAATACAACACCTAAGTCTACTTCAGCAAAGTGAAAAAACCCAAGGCATTTATTTATCAGGATAATTAAAGCCAGTCAAACCCTCTTATGCATTTTATTCATTTGACTGATTTTGGAAAAGGAAAAAGCTTTTTGTTTGTTTTGCATGAGTTGCTCTGAAAATTATTCAAATTGTCCTACACTGAGATTCCTAGTCTGGCTAAAGAGACAGCACAGGTTAAGATTGTTAAGAAATCTGGCCTCTTGGCTATGAACACTCAGTCAACTGTGAGACCTTGGACAAGTCACATAATTTTTCTGGGTCCAATTTTCCTTATCTGTGTCAAAACAAATAGATAGATGTCGGGTCCCTTCAAGTTCTACAAGTCTATTATTTATTTCTGGGAACCCAGGTAATAAAGAAGTTAGAAGAGAAACCAAGGGAATTGCTATATATTAGTTTTCTTTTTAAGCAGTAAAGATTGTGAGGTTCAAACTGGGAAACCATAGAAAAATAGTAGCTTTCTATGTGCAGGACCATTCTGCAAAAGGGCCATCTCTGCCAGAAAGAAATCCACTGCTCTATTGGCAACCTGAACTTTGGCATATTCTCTGATCTAGAGCTGGCCCAGGGCTTTATGAGAGAATCAGAAAACCAAGCAGAGAAACTGAGAGAAAAGGACAAGTAACACCCTAAGGAAGGGAGCTGGGGGCAGTGCCTACCTTGTCCCCCTAAGAAAGCTGGTGTGCAATTTATGATCTGGTTCAGGAGAGAACAGATGAAGGAGCTGCCTTTGACTCTGGCAGTAAATGGGAAGAGAACTAACCCACATTCCCCTATGTCCTCCCTTTCCCAGGCCTTTAGCAGTTAGCTCCCATAAACTAATTTCCCCAGCTGGAGTCAGGACTGATTCGATTCCCTCTTCTAGAAAAGAAAATGTCTTATTTCCTCCCCAATCCCAACTCCCAAAGATTCTCTACTGCAAAGGGTCTGCTCTCAAAAATTTGCCGAGGTGCCCTGTTGGGGACCAAACCTGGAGGAAGAACCCTGCTAGTCCAGCTAACACCTAATGCAATTTTGGCACTCAACAGGGTTATTACTTAAAAAGTAACGAGGTACAAGGCCTAAGTTATAAGGGCAAACGGAACCCAACAGGGAGCATCAATGTGCTGCCCCCAGGGGGCGCCAAAGCCCCTCCTTCATTTTAAGGGGGCTCTTTTAGAGTTTTGGGTTTTCCTTTGCTGTTGGTTGTTGCTTGTTTGTTCTAATATTCCCCAATCTATAAAGCGATCCTCTTTCTGCCTCTTGGTAACCAAACATAGGACTTTATTATTCATTTTGCTTTGTTCTTTTTCATTAATGTGATTTTCCCATCCCGTGCTCATTTCTAAAAGGTTAGGAGCCTACTGGGCACTCTGTGCTGTCTTTGGTTTATAAAGATGATAGAAATGACCCATGATCCCTTGGTTTTCATGTTGTTTGGCTATTTATGGTGATCTTCATTGAGCCAGAACACTGGCTCTTGCACAGGCCCCCTCATGAACAATAGCCATGCTTTTTCCATACTGCCATTATCCGATGTAAATCTGATCATTGGATAGGAAACTTTAGCCTTCTGGGCACTATGATCTACCCAACTCAGAAAACTTGTGACAAAAGTTGTTCAAGTTGGAATGTGGAAGTCTGTGTGTGTGTGTGTGTGTGTGTGTGTGTGTGTGTGTGTATTCTTTTGGTCCAGAGTTTTTATTTCATCATTTATTTTCTCTCTTAATAAGAGGGGTAACTCATCCACAGCTTCTAGTCTTAGAGGATTGCCTGGCACACTGAGAAATTACCTGACTTGTTCACGATCGGGTGATCAAGGAGTCCTGTGTCAGAGTCAGGATTTGAATCATGTCTTCCTGACTAGAAAAATGGCCCACTACCTCTTTGGTATTTGGTGGAGGGGAGGCAGAAATAGATCTTTAGGAATGTTAATACATTTTAAAAGCTACTGACAGATGTTATTTACAGTAGTCATTCATGTAAATTCACTTAATTTATGAGAGCACATGTAGAATACAGATTAAACATATCCATGGGTGCCTATTCGTGAAACTAACCACAGCTTCTTGAATCCAGCCTAAATAAGCAAACCCTTCTTTCTACTGACTAGTCAAACCTTTGTTCCTGGTCAATGAGTGTTTTCACGTAAGAGTCTGAAGGGCTTCATGAAGTGTTTGAAGGAAGGAACATATGTTTACAAGGAAACGAATCCTTAGTGGCTAAGAAGAGGATTCTTGAATTTCAGATGAGAATTTTGCAGTTTAGGACTGTGGGGCTATTGAAAACAGTTTCCTATTTCTTTCTTGCCACGAAGATAGAGCGGAAGACTTGGGAAAAGGGTAACAAAAGCTATAAGGAATCCGAGGATTGCAAGATCAATGTTTCCTTACAACCGAAGGTTTCGAGGGCTAGCAAACTTTTGAAAACCGAAGGCAATCATATTACATATGGAAACAGAGAAGGGGGTGAGAGAACTAGCTACCAGGAATGATTTCTCCAAAAAGAAGTCCCACAACAAACGGAGGAGTTTGGCATTCTCTACACCTGCTGACATCGTTTGGAGTTTTACAAACTTTTGCTCTCACTGTTCTTGCAGACAAAATGACCACGGAAACAGAGAACCTATATACAGAGTATTGTCCTAACACCCCTTCTTGGCCCACTGGTTTTTCCAAGCAAATGAAACGAGCTGAATTCTTTATTAAATTATTTTTTTTCAGTCTTCTGCCTTTTTATGAAAATAAAAGACAACACTTTGTCATTTTTAATCATATAAGCAGACAATAAATCTAATTTAGATATTGATTTTTTTTCTCTAGAATCAAGTGATTTTTGCAGTGTCTGTTATGTTTGCTTTGGCCAATAAGAGTGGTTTTCTCAGAGATTATGTAGTATTGGGGCTTTCTCTATATTGACAAAATGAAGCCGGGCGCTGAACAATTATCAGAAACATTTACTTGATCGGTGTGGACAACCAAGGTGAATGATTGTGAGAAGGATTTGCTTCCCCCCCCCCCCCGAGCAGGTTGTGCGTGGGCGTGTGTATTTGCGTGAATTACCCGGATAATTATCCCGGATGGATAACCACTTCAGTATGCCCATCGGATAATTCTATAATTCCTTGGTCCTGAAGTGGCTGATGCTTAGGTCTATTAGAGTGAAGGGCAGTTCTTTTGTTTAAAAAAACAAACAATCCCCTTTATATTGTCAGAGATTAAAAATCCACAATGTAAATTGAGTGTTTGGGGATTTCAGAACAAAGCAGTCGACTGCTTTGGAAGGCAGACCTCTCCCGCTCTCAGTAAAGTTCTTCTAGAACAAATGTACCAGATCTTCCACCTAAGGCAGGAATTCAGGAATGCTGAAAGTAAAGTCTACTGATTACCCTCGAATGTAGGCAGCCTACAAGGCATCCCAAAAACCTCACAAGTGAAGAAAGTAACTCCCCACACCATCCGAGTTCTCTCTTCGCTCCTCTCAAAGAGCAGTGGGTGTTTGGGGATCAAAAAGATCTCTTTGAAATCTCGAAGGCTTCCAATTCCACTCCCATCCAACCCCATTCACAATTTACCACAGATTTCAAAAAGAAATCTGTTTGTCCGAATTTGGGATGGGGCGCAAATGTCCTGTTTTGTTTTGTTTTATTTTGTTTTTAAGAAGCTAGGTTTTCTATTTTCTCAGTAATCCAGCTAGCCAGAACTTTCACTATAGCGCTATCCTTGGTGTACATATATGAAAATCAGGGCAATTAACTTGCCTTCTCTGTGGGTTTTTAAAGAAATAGAATAAAAGAGTTTTCGCGAATTTTAAAGGGTCAGAGAGCAGAACCAAACACTTCTGCCAACTGAAATGTTCTGAGGCCAAATGTTGACCAGTTGTGTTCATCAGTTTGGTTGCCATCACCGCCAAGGCCATCCATTGCCTAGAATTGCAAGACTTTTTGGTTTTTTGGTTTGTTTGGTTGATTTTTGTTTCGTTTTGTTTTGTTGGGCTTTTTTATTTTTGTTTTGTTCCCGAGGGCAGTGATGTACGTTTTGTTTTATTTGTTTTTAGATCTTTTTGTTTGAGTTAATGAGAGGAGAGGAGAATCCATATTGGTTGGCTTCGGAATGAAAGAAAAGAAATAGTGAACCCATTTTCCAAAGTTGGTCAATACATTCAGGTCTATCTGAGATCAGAACCTTAGGGATTAGGGTGTATGCTGAGAACCAAGGACTGGAGGCCACTGGAGTCCAAGGCACTGCTGGGGGAGGGGACCTAGCAGTGCTCTGGAGAGCCAGAAAGCAAGCGGTGAGGGGAGTTCAGGGGCCGCTGATGACCCCCTGGGTCTGACCTTTCCTGCTGTTCCTCTGGGGTCATTATTTAACTCTTCGTTCTCCACAGTCCGCCTGCTTAGCAGTCCGAAGCCCTTAGGGAGAATACTGGGTCGATACTTGAGGGCTGACTTTGAGCACTGAGGGCAAAGGAAGAGAAGAGTAGCTTTCGGCACTCTCCATGTAGGGAGAGAGGAGGTCTCAAGTTGCCAAAAAGAGAAGAGCCCTGGGCTCTGATGAAATGGAACAGCGAGGCCAAACCTTGCTCAGAGAAAAGAGTGAGGGCATGAGGAGAGGGAACCATAAAAAAATAAGTCAGGGATAGTGGGATCCGAGCTTCCAAGGCCCAGTTTATCCAGAGTCCTATGATCCTGTGAGGGAAGTAGGCGATCACGGTGGACGAGCCCTGGGAAGGTTACCTTTCAATTTTCCTTCCTACTTTACAACGGAGCTTCTTGTATCTATTTTTCTAATTATCAACAGTACCCTCCCCTTCATCCATCCCCCCCGCCAAAAAAAAACCGCCCTTAAAACTCTCCTGGGCTGAGCAGGCAACCAAAACCCGAAGAAGAATGAGGAAGTTAGTGAAATCAGAGCCACAGGGGCTGGAAGAGAAGGTGGTGGTTGCGTGAGCGAGAGAGGAGTCATCCAGGGATGACTTTCTTTAATCTGGCTCTGAATGCGTGCTAATACCCCAAACTACTCTATCTGAGAGAGTATTGCAGCTCAGAATGCGGAGCCCAGGACGGAGCAAAGCGCTGCAAAGACCTCTAGAAATCGTGACCCCCGGTAGGACGATGTCGCACTGATGAGGTGTCTATCTGCTCCCCTTTAGGGTCGCCTTCCATCTGCTGGCCTCGGCTTCGCTCGGAAGGCAGCACACAGATTTAAATTTAGCCACAGGGTTGCAGGGCAGCTCTTGGGCCTTGACTCCGGCCAGGACTCCTCTGGAACTAGCTCAACTAACTCTCTCCGTTAACACCACACTGTTACTCCTCTTCTAAAAAGAAAGAATTGAAATCCGGCGCCAAGAGAAGGCTCCCGATTTGAGCTGCTTCTTACTGGACTGCAGTGAGAAAGGGGAAATAGAATGCCCAGAGTCCGAACTGCACCAGCTGACCATTCCTTCCTCTTTTTTTTTTTTTTTTTTTTTTTTTTTTTTTTACGGGCCGTCGACCTCCCTCCTACTCAAACACACACCCCTAGGTCCCAGCAGGCTGGGATTTTAGTAGTCTCCCCAGCTGAAGGCAGGTCAGGGAGGAGCCGAGAGCGTAAAGTTCAAATGCATCAGACTCTGAAGTCATTTATCCGGTTTCATAAATAATTTTCTTATTACACTTAAGCCCCTTAATTCCTGCCCCTTCCCACTTTATTGCGGGGTTTCAGCAGATAAAAAGTTTCTGAGTCGGCTCGGTTGTTGTTTTCCTCTTTCCATCATTAACATCATTAATATAAGCTATCAATAACCCTGTCGTTTGGAGCATAGTTTCGCAGTATTGATCCACATAGCTATTCATCTCTGCCATGCAAGACACGGAATAATTTTCGCATTACAGTAGCTTGGATTTGCTTTTAATTCATATTTAAAGCTGCAACTGGCTCTGTGGAGCTCTCTGCGAAAGACTAGAGGCGCCTAATTAATAATAAGTTAGAAACGAAGGAAGGCACCGGCGAATAAATAATTAATACAGACATCTATGTCTCTTTGAATATTGCTCCTTTAAAAATTTAGACTTACCAGGACCATACTGTAAGTCTGCAATTTATATTGTGGGGATGATTTAAGAAAGCTATTTTTTCCTTGAAATACAATACTAAATTATTTACAGTGTTTTGCAAACCTCCTAAGTTCCTTCATTACCTAACCCCTCCGGTTTGTTCCTTCCAGGTGGAAAACACCAATATAGAGGGGTGAGGTATATACTCTGCACAAGAAACCCTAACTGGACTCCAGCTGTGCTCTGTAGGAGTCTAGAAAGCAAAGGGAACAGCTGAGAGTTGGAGGCCGGGCAGGAAGTCAGGGTCCAGATATTTGGGGCGCTTCACCTCATTGGAGTTCAAAGATCAAATCATCAGATATAGAGCTATTTTGTTTGGGGGCAGGGAGGCAGAATGTTGTGAGGGACCAGAATTTACTGACAGTCCAACAGTACAGAAGTCCTTTGGGTAACCTTGTTGTCCCCAAGAAAAGATTGGGGAGGAAAGCTTAGAATTGAAGACAAACTGAGGGGGGGATTTTAGAAAGAAAACTTCATCTCAGAAAATTCAGTTCTTTCTAAGAGGCTGCAAAAACTCTTGGATCTCCCAAACTGGGTTAAAGGGAAAGTTTTGTTATAGGAAAAGATCCCTCAGGTCAAGGAGGGAGCATCAGGACTAAGAAGAGAGAAGGGTCAAGGAAAATGAAATAGCCAAATAAAGGAGATGAGAAAGAGTATATAACATGTGGTGTTTGGGTTTTTCTTTCTTTCTTTGATTAGTTCTTGTTAGCATTATTGATTTTTATTGTTGTTGCTCAAATTAATATATGTTTAACATAAAAATACTGGCATTAGTCAAGTACATTGTAATCATCTTGTTGAAGGAGACCTTTCTTAGTTTGATGACAGTTGCCCCAAAGAAGTCTCTTGGGAACAGATGGGAAAACAGCAAAGAAAGCCCAAATTCTTTAAGATAATAGACTCAGGTGAAGAATCAGCCTACAAAAGTGATGATAGTGGCAGTGATAGTGATGGCAGGGCTGATGTTAATTCTTAGTTAGGTGCCTTACGTTGAAAGAGAGCCAAACATTTAACCAACAATTTGTCCAAAGTTATCTGCTGCCCAAATTGTGGCTGTTCTAGTTTAAGAGATCATTACTCACATAATTATTGCTGTTCTCACCATCATAGTTGCCATGGTATTCCCTAAAGTTATAAGCCAAGTTGCAACCAGGATTAGAGAGGAGGGGAATCAGTCAGTAAATCAGTGTGCTGCCTTGGAGGCTGTTCACTTTCCCAATTACTCAGATAGAATAATTCCTCTATCTTTCTTCTCATTGTCATCCTCACATATTTTCCTGAATTCTTTCTGATGTCTGGAGCTTTAAGACTCCAAGATTCCAGGGATCATAGCTCTGAGGTCCAAAGTAGTGATACCTGAAGGCCCTCACCTTATGTCTCATTTTTTTCCCTATCCCATCCCATTCCCCCTTCACCTACGCACAGATTCATGTTAATAACCTATGACCAAGACTTCCTGGGTCCCCCATTACCTACTCCTTTGAGGTCAGCTCCACAGGCACTGGCCATCCTACCTGTCATCTATCTAAAAGAGTGCATGACTAGTCAAGGGTTGGAAATCTAACTCTTTTCTTCACCCAGGAGCTAAGTATTACAGAAATAGAGGAATGCAGTAGGATGAAGAAAAAAAAATCACAGAGTACAATTCTTCCACAAGAATGTAGAAACAGGATCCATCTGCTTAGTCGCATCCTCAGCTTTGAATGTGGGGTGAAGGAAGACCTCGTGTATGGGAAGTTTTGCATATGAGTTGAAGGAGACCAGGAGAAAGAACTCAAGTCCTCTTCCCATTATTTTTCTCTCTTAGTAAGAAAGCATTAACTAGGTATACTTTTGCCTACTGTCTACCTCTAGGTGTTGTGTGATCTATATGAAGATATCAGATTTCAGGTATCTATTTAATGTATAGATTCTTCTGGGGATGAATTGTAGGGTTCTGTCAGTCTGTATTCTGTCAGTCTGTTTGAACAAATGAGGTCAAATTGCAAGCATCATCCCTTTATAGGATTAGAAATACAGTATATGTAAATGCAATCCATAGGTCCTGCTCTGAAAGAGATTTATGGACATCAGTTTTCCTGTGTGAAGGTAATAAAATGTCTTTCTTATGTAAGAACTAGCTGATTGCTTTAGGTACCAGTGAAAAGGTGCATTCCTATGCATTTTCTATCCCTCTTTTTCTAAATAAGGTGGGCTCTCTGTGCTGGCCACCTGATTCTTGAGCTGGTGATGCTGAAATTCTGCTAGCCACAGAAGCCACTCTGGGCCCCACAGGGTGTAGTTTAAATAGGATTGGATATACCACTTTCTGGGGATGAAGGCGCCAGGGAGTCCCACAGACTGGGTAAAGAGCATGAGGGGGGTGGGGGAAGAGGAGTGGATGGTTGGTAAGGAAAAAAAGGAAAGGTAAGAAGAGGGAGAAAGCGGGGAGACAAAGAACAATAGGAAAGACAGGAATGAAAAGTGGGAGAGGAGGGAAAAGATGAGAAAAGAATGCTAGGGGAAGAGGAGAAGAGAGAAAGAGAAAAGAGAAAGAGGAATGGAGGAAGATGATAGGGAGTTGCAAAACACAAGTTTCATTTTTAAATCTTCTAGGTGTCTGCGGGTCAAATAAAGACAAGGGCGGTTAACGATTATTCTGTTAAATCTATGGCACTTGACTACACAAACACTAATTGATTAGACACCGAAATGATTTGTTTAAAGAGTTTTTCCCTCCCTAGTGCAGCTCCTCCAAAGCTTCCCCTCTGCGTTACCAACTGAAGATGCAGGAGATGATCACAGAAGGGAACAAACGCCCACCTGGGAGGAAGAGACAGGCTCTTTAAACACTGGAAGCCTCTTGAACGGGGCGCCTTGAAACCCTCTCTACGTGAAGCTGATTGCCAGAGCTTTGACTACAGCTGCGGAGCCCCAGTTTCTGACGTCCCAGAAGCCTCTGAGTCCATCTGGGAGGTAGCTCACTTTGAAAAAACGTGAATGGCTTCCTACCTTCTCTCGACTTCACAACCCTTTTAATTCTTTCTCTTCTACGGGCTTTCTCGACTGTAGGGATTTCTGCCAGGGTTAATACCTCCAAGATCTGGTTCAATCCAGGGATACTTAAGATTGTCCACCTAAACAGAAGTTTATATGAAGGGTAGATTTGAACGGGGTCGCGAAGGAGAAGGAAAGTGGGAAAGGTGGAGTGAGTGAGAATATATGGGGTGCGTTTCATCAAATCTATACTAGACAGCATGAAGGGGAAAGGTCGCTCTCTTCCAATATACAAATTGCTAATTATGTTTTAGCGCCAATCTTACCAGATAAATCCACAGTGATCAAGCCGCAGACCTAGTAAAAACCCCGGGCTCCGCCCCTGACTACCTTAAACTCTTATACCTGGAGGGCACCTTGGAGTCAAATTATAGATATTGAAGGGAGCCCTAGAACACAATTTTCCTTCCTTCCTTCCTTCCTATCTTACTTATTTACTTCTGTTCCTTTTTTCTTTCTTCCTTTTAAAAAAAATAAATAAATCAGGCTGGAAAGGTTTCCTCTCACTGGATCTATATCACTTTACGATTCAACTCTAAAGTATAAGGGAGGGGGTGGAGGGGAGAGGAGAAAAGACATATTGTAAAACATAGTGTCGTCTCTAGAGTTGAAGGCAGCAGAGCTCCATTCACCTAACTCCTCAACCTTATTTCTCTTTCAGAGGAGAGCCACCTTAGAACACCATCTTATCCTTGGCAACATCAAGGCCATCAGATAGCCAGCCAGATCTTGACCTTATAGTACTTGTTTCCAAGCTTTGAAGCTATCTTGTCAAGAGCTGAGAGTTGTTTAACCTGGAAGTGCAATAGATTAAGCCTGAATTTGTCTTGGAGATTTGGGAACCTTAAGCATCTGTACACAGAGAATAAGATCATGATAACTCTGAACAATTCCAGTCTGAACAATGTGTTCAGGCTTCTTCTTTGCCCCTAAGGAACAGGAACTTTCCATAATGGTCAAAGTTAGGGAATAACTCTCTTAAATTAATTCCCTAGCAGAGTGGCTTTCTTGACCCAGATCAGGAGGTGAATTAAGAACTTTAAGGATATTAAACCTGTTTCCTTGCACATGAAGCTTATGGCAATATGTATGACTCAATACATCTTCTCTCACCACTTGAAAATGGAAGAAGAAACTTAAGAAATGAGGGAATTTGATTAAAATATATTCCCTTGCCTGTTGTTTTCAAAAGAAAGGAAGAAAAGTGAAAGAAATGGAGGAATGAAAGGATGGAAGAAGGAAGAAAGAAAAAGAGAAGAGGAAGAAGAGAAAAGGAAAACAGGAAAACTAATAGCAATATTAATAATAAGTTGAAGTAGAAGGGGAAAAGTTAATGAGAAAAAAACTGAGAAAGACTTCATATGCTAAGCAAAATGGAAAACAAAAGAAAAAGAAAAAAATCAACTGAAAATCTGCCATCCTGGATTAATTGGTTTCTATTGCTCCTCTTTTCTATCAGGAGAAAAGGTATGTGGGATACTAGTGCTTTTCACTTTTAAGGAGAGGAAAAAAATAATTTTAAACTACTTTTTTTTTTTTTTTTTTGCTGAGGCAATTGGGGTTAAGTGACTTGCCCAGGGTCACACAGCTAGGGAATGTTAAGTGTCTGAGATCAGATTTGAACTCAGGTCCTCCTGACTTCAGGGCTGGTGCTCTATCCACTGCGCCACCTAGCTGCCCCATTTTAAACTACTTTTAAAGAATATTTTACACTAACAAATCATGAGTGTTTTTTCTCTTCACCTGTAAATTTCTGTATTTTCTTTCCAAAATTTTCTGACTATCTAAAGTAAACAGAATTGCAAAAATTTCAGAATAATTAGAAGAATTATGAGTGAAAAAAAATCCAGAGATTCTGGTATCAATCTTTCAGACCACCACAAATTATCTCACACACACCACAAGTTTTACTGAAATGCACTTGACTTTCTTTCTTTCTTTCTTTTTTATTTTTTATTTGCAAAACATATGTATGGGTAATTCTTCAAATTTAACCCTTACAAAGCTTTCTGTTACAAATTTCCCCCCCTACTCCCCACCCCTCCCCTAGATGGCAGGATATCCACTACAAATTAATTATGTTAAAATACTTCACAAATTGAATATATGTATACATATTTCCACACTTACCATTATTGAATGCACTTGACTTAAAAGAATAGAACCTAGCAAGGTTAGAAATTTGAATACTTGACCCTTTCTTCATCCTTTTTCCCTCTCTCTCCCCACCCATAACTATATATTCCTAACCACTAACAAAGTATAAAGGTAAATTTGTCCATTAAAAGAATAGTTTGTTTCTCTTTGGAAAAATAGCAAAAGCATAATAAAATTGTAGTTCCCAATATGTCAGCCCAATTGCATGCTTAATAGTGATTATAGTATAACTCACCTTAATGACTGCAAAATCATTGATTACTTCAGAAGTAATATTAAAAAGCATCAAAATTCCTATCCTTTGATAGTCAATTGTCATTGAATGAATGTTGTATCTTAGGTAGCTGTCTACTTTGCCCACCCTAGGTACCTGTACTGCTTACAAGGCATTATAAAGAATACAAAGAACTGGATTTCATCTTAAATTTTCATTCTTACATTGTAAGGAGTCCAAGAACCCATGTGCTATATGGTCTTCCCAATTATTACCCTCAGGACAAACTTATTTTCTGTTTCTCTAAATCTACCCCTCCTTTTGATGTCTTTATTTCTATCTGTGGCACCACCATCTACAGTCTTCCATGCTTGAAATTCTGATGTTGTCTTTCAGTCTTTTCTCTTTGACCTCTCACATTCAATTGGTTATCAGCCCCCCTTAAATCCCTCCTCCTTAAAGTCTCTAACTTAGAATCCTCATTTCCATTTGCATTGCCACCACTTTTGTGTGAATCTTCAACTTTGACTTAATTAATAGCAGCAACCTCATACTTAACACATCTCCCTACCTCTGCTCTCTCCTAATTCCAATTCATCCTCCATACCTCTGCCAGAATAATCTCCTTTGTTACTGATCTGTTAATATCATGCCTCTGCTCAGAAAGGTTTAAGAGGTTCATATTGCCTAGTGAGTAATATTCGTAAACTTCTGCTTGACATACAAGTCCCTCCATCTGACACCAGTCTACCCTTCCATTCTTATCTATTACTATTCCCCTGCCCACACTCTGTGCTACAATAAAAATGGACTACTTGCTCCTTAGAATTTCATTCTCTTGTTTCTATGTGGTTTCTTTTCCTGCTTTTGTTCATGCTATTCTATATTATTAGCATTTCTTACTTTCTTCTATTGAATTTCTGCCTATCCTTTAAAACCTATCTCATGGCCTGGAGAGACTTACATGAACTGATGCTGAGTGAAATGAGCAGCACCAGGAGATCATTATACACGGCAACAACAATACTATATGACGATCAATTCTGATGGACATGGCTCTCTTCAACAATGAAATGTTTCAAATTGTTCCAATTGTTCCCTGAAGAAAGTCACATACACCCAGAGAGAGGGATGTGAAATGTGGACCACAACATAACATTTTCATGCTCTCTATTGATGTTTGCTTGCATTGTGTTTCCTTTATCTGATTTTTCTTTCTTGTAGATATGATTTTTCTTGCACAACAATAAGTGTGGAAATATGTATACATATATTCAATTTGTCGAGTATTTTAACATAATTAATATGTAGTGGATATCCTGCCATCTAGGGGAGAGGTGGGGAGTAGGGGGGGGAAGAATTTGTAACAGAAAGCTTTGTGAGGGTTAATGTTGAAGAATTATCCATACATATGTTTTGCAAATAAAAAAATAAATAAAAAATAAAACCTATCTCATATGTTATCTCCTTAGTAAACCTTTCCCTGATCCCCACCTCTAATAAGGTTAGGATCTTTACTCTCAGACCTTACTTGGAACTTTGTTTTGTACCTCTCCCATATGCTTACTATGTAATAGTGCTAATGTATTCTTTTCTCTACTAATCTGTAAGCTTCATGAGGGCAAGAATCTATCTTATCTAAATTTGGTCTTCACCATAGCCACTACTCACTATTGAACTTTTAATATTACATATTTCTGTGTCTCTCTGTTTGAATGAACGAATGGATGCTTTAAAAGCCTGCCTAGCTTGTCTTTAAACCCTAGAGGTTTCTTTCTTAACAATTGTGTTTTTCATACATTCATATGGATACTAAAGAAATATTCATGGTGGGCGATAGATGACAACATTTCTTCTGAAATGTTCTGAAATTTGGCAGTCAAAAATATGTTGAATCTCAATGAACTAATCTTCTTGGTCTTTCCTGAAGTAGAAAAAGATTGGTCATTTTCAAAAGGAATCATTGTGTGGTTATAATTTGGTGAAACATCAGCCCCTTTATTCACTATTAACTCCGTCCTATTCTTCTCTTTTCTATCCAGGTGTCAGAAACATTGAGTTCACAATCAATTCTCATCACTTCTGTGACCTGGTATGAACAGTGTGGCTTGCATATATTCCCCAGGAAAATTATCTTCTATCATTCACTAAAAATAAATACATAACTTGTTTTTATTGGTTTAAAACATAAAATGTTGTTAGTATCAAGAGCTCAGTCACCACAATTCCTTTTTTCTTTTTATATTATAAATATGTTTTTAAATGTGGAGATAAGGGGGAAATTATTATAAAATATTTTCCTTTAATCTGTTTTGGTTATGAAAATGAGCTTTCTTGTAAATAATATTTTACATTTACATAGTACTTTGTCTCATATCTCGTTTGAACCTTAAAAACAGCTTTTTGATATAAATTTCTTATCTTCATTTTATTGACAGAGACCCAGAGGCCAAGTGACTTGCCCAATGACATATAAATAATCAGAGACCAAGGTAGAACTAGGACCCAGATCGACAGACTCTTCCTTTTGTTAGCTGCTTTTCTGTAAACATTTTGGTCACAATAAATTCAGAGCCCTAGAAGACTTATCCACCTCAGGACAGTCAACAATAATATCCCCTAGTCACACAAATTTACAGATTTACTTTCCATTATAGAAATTTTTCATCAGATTTTGAAACTTATGTAAACTAGTGATTGGAAAGAGTTGAAGTTTCTAGAATAATATATGCTTTTGAGCCCCTTCTTCTCTTCTCTAGGATTGCAAAGAGTATGAGGAAAAGATAATTTTAGGGTCCAAAGGATGTTGAACTCTCAAAGAACATGTTTAGGGCTGGTAAGGAGCTAAGAAGTTATTAAGTCCAATCTCCATTTAGAAATAAGGACACTGAAGTTCAGAAAGGGTAGTTGATCTGCCCATGATCAGATAGTGATAGAATCAGAATTTGTACTCAGGACTATTAAATCCCAAAGCAGACTCTACACCACAATGCTTTACTAGACTTAAATAGACCAGAAAATAGATTATTTTCCTGTCCTTAACATTTTCCCAGGTCATTTTGAGGAGAAATAGGAAGGACCCCCTCCTTATCCATCAGAAATATTAGTGATAGCTTTTCCTCAAAATCTGGAGCAGATGGTGGTTTTTAAGGCCTGGACAAAAAGTCCCTTATTCTTCTCTAACTATAGGATGTCAATGATTAAATAAAATATGACCAACAAAACTTCAAAAATGAAGCTTGTCCTAAGCTTACAAATGTGCCCTTTCAAAAAAGCAACATGGTATAGAAAAATCCAATTGAATAGTATATATCCAATAGTTTAATTTGGACAATCCCCCTTATAAATTTATATTTAACCAAAATTTCATACATAAAGCTATTGAGACAGGGTTTCAATCACATTGTTTCACACCTTTCCAGAAAGCTCTGACTGAATCTAGTTGGAGGCACTTAATATTTGCCTTTTCCAAAACAAATTTTTGGAGGGGATAGGAAGAAAAGGATTGAGACTGTTTCTAAGATAGATGACTGCAACATTTGCCTCTAGAAATTCCTTTTTCCATAATGAAGTAAGGAAAATATACATGAGGAACAGAGTTATTTTCAGAATGCATTATTCCACAAATATCTAGTTTGTCTGTAGATGATTACTGAAATGATTTCATGATAGCAATTCAGGAAACTTAATTCACACCTTGTCTTTTTTTCCAACAATAATCATGATTATATTGTGAGGGGAAGTGCTTTGCAAACCTTTAAGTGTTTTACGTCTCAGTAATTTTTTTCCATTAATATGACAGCATCATTTCATTGTCATTTTTATTATTTGGATTTTGGATTGCTATTTGTCACTACACTTCTGTTTCAATAAGGGCCTGGATAACCTTATATGGAGAAGGTGGGGTTTTCTCTGAGGTTGCTCAGCAATCCTATTAAGTCTTTGATTCTATTAAATCTACTAAAATTATGAAGCCCAGTCATTTCCAATGTCGGAAGATTGACTATCTCTGACAGAAACACATCATAAACTTTTCTACCTGAGCACAGAAAAGAGGCCCACTACGTCTACCATATGCTGCCTTCTGTTTTCATTCAAGTTTACCCAATCCTGGTGGTCTTTGGGGGGCGGAGAGGGAGGAACCTATCTATGCCACCAAAAACTATCTACTACTCTCAAAGCTGCCAGCTTCCCACATCCCATCTCCCAGAACCTTTCCCTTCCCAGGTGTAGGGCCCACCTACAACGTGGAGGTGATCTTTGATGGGCTCTATCTCCATGTGTTCTGGTTTGCTTCGAATGATTTTTCTGGCACGGATTTCAGATGGATCTTCCGTTTTAAATCTTAGGTACTGCCTGTCCTAGGCTAATATATATAGCCCAGAAGGGAGGACCAAATACCGTAAAGGAGACGAGGATTTATCTCGCACCCACATGTTCCCAGACTTGGGATATAGGAATTCTGAATCTGAGCTCTATTTAATTTCCGCCCAGCCCCCCTACTCACTATTGGGGGGGGAGGCGGGAGTGCCTTGCGTCTCTAGTGAGGCCTTTATTGTTCACAGTCAGACAATGAGCACATCTGTCCATTCTCCAAGGAATAAAAGCACCTAAGCGGACACAGCTCTGCCTTTTGTTTTGTGACCCCCCTCCCTTTTGTAAACGAAAGAAAACCTCGGCATGTGGTGAACTGGCGTGCTCCCAGCATCGGAGCCAGCTCTGTGCTTTGCTCCCTCCCCCTTATAAAGTCCCCCCACCCCAACTAAAGCCTAGATCTATTTCCACAGTAGAAGTGAGGTTGGTTTAGAGGAAGGGAGCAAAAGCTCATCTGAGATATCCTATTCCCACAGGATCTGATTCCTTAAATCTTATGGGGAAAGTGTAGGGGAAGAACTGGAATCTGTTTTCAACTCTTCACTGTCTGAAGCTCTTTTCAATAAGAGAAGGATGGCATTTTCCGTTGGACTTGGGCGAGTTCTGGGCTGGAGCAAGGACCGGGTCAGGCAATAGTAACTGCTTAGAAGTGAAGACTGGCTGGCACCCGGTACGAAGTCCCCCACTGTCTCCCTTCTATTTTTGAGCTCCGCGAAATCTCCTTTGTGAGGACACAGGCTAACCCAGTGGTCGGGGGAACCGGACAATAGCCAAGAGGATTGCCTGAGTCCCCCGCCCGAGCAACTGAGGGTTCGGTAGCCCCGCCAGGACCCGGAAGTTAAAAATGAGTATTTACCGGCGGTGGGAAACCAACACCCTCCCCACCCCACCTACCCCTGAAAATGCCAAGTCATTGGAAGGGAAGGAGATACCCAGCTGTCTGCAGTGTTAATTACTGAGAAAGGCTGGAAGAAACCAGACGATTGGGAAGAATTAGGGGCGTAAAGACGTCCTTCATCCCCACACTCGACCCCAGCCACCTGAGTTCCTAGGTCCTGCGCTCAGCGGAGTACTGGCCCTCAAGCCAGTTCTGGCACTGCCCCCAAGGCCATCACCAGGAAAACTTTGTCCTACTTTCCTTTCACCCTCCCCTCCTAGGGCTGAGATAGGGATAGGATGTGGTAGGAAAAGTAGGTTGCCAAAAGTCTTAGTTAGAGGGAAGCTGAATCCACCGACTCCCTTCCCTTCCTGCACTCTATCCCAACTCATTGTCAAGAAAAAAATCTGGCAGATTTTAGGATCAGTTCTCCTATCTGCATTCTCCGTGCGGCTCCACTCTACCACCACCATCACTACCACTACCACCACCCCAAATCCTTTGACAGCCCCGCCCCCTCCTCCCTTACAGTCTAAGGCCCGGAGGCTGCTGTGATAAGAGGGGGCGGGGTTGACGCGGCCTCTGGGCCCCAGTAGCGGAGCACAAAGGTTGACGGCCTGGCCCGGCCTCCCCTTCCAGGAGCTGGGAGGAGAAATCCTTTAAAGCCAGGATGCGGGCCTGAACCCATCCAAGAAAACAGAGCGGGACGTGCATCTCCAGCTGCAGCTGCAGCTCTAGGCTCCTCTCGAGCTTTCCCTCCTCGCTTTTTTGCATGTGCTCGCGACTTCCCAGCCGGACTCTGATAGGAAGGCGCCTGGCCCCTTCCTTAATATGTATGGGGACGTCACTGGCCCGGCCCGGAATGGGGGTGGGGTGGGGGGCCGTATCAGTGCGCATGCGAACTCTCCTCCGGTAGCAGCAGCGGAGCGGTGGCCAGAGACTCTGAAACAGTAAAAGAGACATGGCTAGAGATGGCGAGGGACGCAGCCAGACACCAACTACGGCTGCTGCGGGGGCTATTTTAAAGGAACCGGGGGCCTTATAATTATAAAGAGAAAAGGGGAGAGAGAAGGAAACAGGGGGTGGAGGGACAGTGTTTCCAAAGCAGCTCAAACATTTTTAAAATTAATTTTTAAGGAAGAAAGCAAAGAACGAGAAAGGGAGGTGGGGGCGAGGGAGGAGAGAGAGACAAACACAGCGAAACAACCCGCATCCATCAGATGTGAAGACTTCCTACACCGTTCCCACTGCCCGGCCAGATAGATGTTTTGTCCGCCGGGTCGCACGAATCACAATGAACGCGCAGCTGACGATGGAGGCGATTGGCGATCTTCACGGGGTGAGCCATGAGCCGGTACCCGCCACAGCCGACCTGATGAGCAGCAGCCCCCACCATCGCAGCTCTGTAGCCCATCGCAGCAGCCACTTGCCCGCTCACCCTCGCTCTATGGGCATGGCGTCCATCCTGGACAGCGGCGGGGACTACCATCACCACCACCGACCCCCTGAACACGCCCTGGCGGGGCCCCTGCACCCCACCATGACCATGGCGTGTGAGACCCCTCCAGGTATGAGCATGACCAGCACTTATACCACGTTAACCCCTTTGCAGCCTCTACCTCCCATCTCGACGGTCTCGGACAAGTTCCCACATCACCATCACCACCACCACCACCATCACCATCCTCACCACCACCAGCGGATCGCCGGCAATGTGAGCGGTAGCTTCACTCTCATGCGGGACGAGCGGGGACTAGCGTCCATGAATAACCTCTACACCCCCTACCACAAGGACGTACCCGGCATGGGCCAGAGCCTTTCTCCCCTCTCCGGTTCTGGTTTGGGGGGCATCCACAACTCCCAGCAAGGACTGCCCCATTACGCCCACCCGAGCGCCACTATGCCCGCTGAAAAGATGCTCACCCCCAACGGCTTCGAAGCCCACCATCCAGCCATGCTAGCCCGGCACGGGGAACAGCACCTCACACCCACCTCCGCAGGCATGGTACCCATCAATGGCCTCCCGCACCACCCCCATGCCCACTTAAATGCCCAGGGTCATGGGCAGATCCTGGGCACTGCCCGGGAGCCAAACCCCTCAGTGACCGGCTCCCAGGTCAGTAATGGAAGTAATTCAGGGCAAATGGAAGAAATCAATACCAAAGAAGTGGCGCAGCGGATCACCACCGAGCTCAAACGATACAGCATCCCTCAGGCCATCTTCGCTCAAAGGGTGCTGTGCCGTTCGCAAGGGACCCTCTCAGACCTGCTGCGCAACCCTAAACCCTGGAGCAAACTGAAATCCGGCCGGGAGACCTTCCGGAGAATGTGGAAGTGGTTACAGGAGCCGGAATTCCAGCGAATGTCAGCGCTCCGGTTAGCAGGTGAGCTGGGAAGGCAGAGAAGTTAGTAAGGGTACTGGGGAGATCGGGACAGAGGACATCGCATTTGATCCAGTAGAGTTAGTAGCGTCTCCACCTAGACAAATCAATTCCGGGACAAAAATACACCAGGTACACGGCCTCTCAAGTTTGGCTGCTTCTCTTCCATTTTTCTGTGCCCTTGTCTTTCTCTCCTCGGAACCCAAACCAGGCAGTCCCCATCGCAGGTACCACTGAGGTTCGGGCTTCCGGAGTTTGTGTAGGGAGACAGGGCTGAGGGCAGGTCTGGCAGAGAGGCTCGAGAAAACCAGTGAAACCTGCTAGAATCTTTAGCTGCACAGTCTACCCATAGCATAGTCTCATGTAGTGTGCTCGCGCGTACACGGGTGAGTATTACTGTAAGTGGGTATTCATGTTGTTCACACGGAACTCCTAAGCCCTAATGCCCTGGGCTCCGGTCTTGTACGAGAAGCTCAGATTTGGGGAATGGAACATAAGTGCTCTGGGTGAGATTCGTAAAGAACTTTTACTATCTGGAACTTGCATTCATTTACATAGGTGAATCGCCTCCTCCTTGGGATTCTACTTCGTGTGGCCAGAATGTATCCTATCCTATTGCTATTTTAGATGCCAATGTGTCTGTGAATGAGTATTCATGTATGTAGGTATAAATGTCCACTGTTTTCATCCTTCCTTCTTTATCTCCCTTGGCTCTCTCTTCCCTGGAATTAACCCAGTTATAGAGGAGTTGAATGTTTTCAGAGAATGAGAAGTGGGGGAGGGGGAAAGAGAAGGCAAAGAAGGAGGGGGAACAAGCTTGTGTCCAGCTAAGCCCAGTTTCTTTAGGTGCCTGCCTCCTTAGGACTTCATTTCATTTTATTCCGTTGCTTCTTTGAAAAACTACCACCTATGTATGGAGGAGGGTCTGCGAATTCCAAATGTGGTAGGAAATCTCGCCGCTAGCTTTCAGCTCCGAGCTGAAGTAAGAAAGAAGCGAGAGATTGATTGACCCGCGCTAGTTACCAGCTTCTACGTCCTGGCAATTTCGGTCAGTGGCCTGCCGATATTGTTATTTCCTCAGTGATGGCATTGGGGGAAAAGCTGAATGGTTATTCTTATAATTTTATGGTAGAACTAGAACTAGAATCTAATTGTCAATTTGTGACATAAAAAAAAAAAACCCTAAAAGGAGATGCGAAGCAGAAAAACGAGGGGAATAAGGGGTCCAGGTGCTGGCTGTAGCTGAGGGAAGAAATGGAAATGATTTTTTTTTCAGGGATCAGAGGCCGAATTGTGACTGCAGTTAGGTTAATTTAATCCTCCCGCCCCCTTCGGCCTCCACACCTCAGACCCTGCTCCCAGGCTGAGTGAGTGGCTTGAATAGAATGGTAAAGGCCTGAATGAGGGTTTGTTAATTAACTGATCGTTCTCCATTAATTCGTCCCTGGAGAACTAGAGACAGTCAATCCGAGCCAGAGCCGGGGGCACTGAGCCGTTTCACAGGCTAAAATCAAAGAGGAGAAGGCCAGAGCTCCCTATCTCCCTCCCTCCCTTTCTGCGGGGTCGTCCCCCTAACTCCATAGCCTTCCAATGAGAAGAGAGAGACATGCCAGGTGCAGGCAGTGCTAAAACTTAAATCTGAAACCCAACTGCGAGGTCTATTTGCTATTACTTTTCCTTCTCTTGCTTCTTCCTCTGGTCTAACTTCAATCCCAAGCCCCCATCCCAGCCCCTCGGGTACTCCATTGACTGTATTCGCTGGCCCCTCTATTTCTATATGTTTCATTTTTTTTTTCAGCACCGCTTAGATGATGCTTTCTCCACGTTCACTACTTCAACTTCTCAGTTTCATTCTGGAAATAGGAAGAGGTTGAGGAAAGAGACTACTCAACTATGGATTATTAATCTATCCCCAAGTCCCCTATAGAAAGGACAATATTTTCATTGAGAGGGGAGGACAATGTTTTCATCGAGGGAGTTATGTTTGTCGCACTCTTGTCTTTCCCCAAGGGGGGGAGGGGGAAGAATGGAACTTCTGTTTACCAAGGAGCCTGTTCCACACACTTACCCACTGCCCTCAGGCTATTGAGCTAGACCCAGGTTTCTAGCATGTAAATTAATTCCTCTATTCCTTAGAAAAGAAGTGTCCTCTTGATAATTCTGGACTCCACTAGCTACCTGTGTCTATTTTCCAAAAAAAACCCATAATTTTGGGCCTCCTGTTAAGTTGAAGGAAGATGATGATATTGATTGGCCTCAGTCCTTGTCTTAAGAGATGAAGGGAAGTCTGAGGAACTTAACATGTCCAGACATCAGAGGAGTGAAGATAATCACTTGGACACTGGGAAGGAGCTGAGGTGGTGAGGAATGGTTGAATCACTAACCTCCAGAGTTTCAAGCCTTTTCACCACACTCAAATGCAAGCACAGTTGGGGCCCTGAACTAGTTAACAATAGAAATAAGGTTTTGTCTTTTTGGAGAGCAGACCTTAGCAGCTCCAGTTTGCTCCTAAGTATTTATGAAAGGTCAGGTTGAAAGGAATCACTGAGATCTCCCTCTTTGCTCTTAAGGCCTAGGAGATCACTAGAGGTTGAATCCCAGATAGCATCTTTCCAATTTCTCTTTTCCCATCAGTTAATCAAATGACCTGTAGCAGCCTGGTCCTTAAGCAAGAACTAATGTTTGTGACTGTGCTGGCTTGTCCTAAAAGGGAAGAATAAGTTGTTCTCCTTTGGACTCCTTTTGATGACAGGAATTGGAGTAGGACTTAGAAAAGGCTTAGAAGTACCCTCTGGAAGGAATGGGTTTCTAGAGTTCTTTTGAAGCCTCCGTAATCTAGTACATACCCAGAAATCAAGCAGAAACAGGGAAGCATTAAACTTGTTACATATAGATGGTATGTCAGGGTACTGACCAATAATATTTTCTCAGAATAAATATGGTCACAGAACTCTTTCCTCCTACATCCAGTCTTACTTGAGAATTTAACCAACATTTGCCACCTCTTTCCTCCCTTTTGTGTCTTCAATTCTCTTCTTCTGCCTCCCCCTCCTCCTCTCTCTCTCCTTTTCTCTTTGTTTCTCTCACTTTCTCCACAATCTAATTTCTTCTACAATTCCATTAAAAATGTAATAGTTTGTCCCCTCTCCCCCAGCAGTGGCGTTACCTTGGTAATAGAAATAGAGATAATCTTCTGCACACACACACAAAAAAAATTTGTAATTATTTAAAACAAGTAAAAGTAAACAGCAAGGGAGAGTTTGCTTTTGCCCCCTCCCCTCCCTTTATATGCCAAAAAAAAATTCCTAGAGGAGAAAGACTGAGACAATAATGAGAACCTGAAGGCTGGGATAGCATAGTGTAGTAAGAGTTACTGAGTAAAAAAATGAATAGAACAGAGGACAACCAAAATGGAATTAGAGTGTAAGCCTTATGAGGTGTGTAACCTTTCAGTAGCCTTTGACCTACTCTGTAAAAGGTTGTGAAATACAGGAATATTTTGAAACTATGCTGAAACTTTTATTTAAAAAAAAAACCTTCTATAGAGATAGTAGAGGAGTAGTTTGATTTTGGATTTGAAGCAGAAGACTAGAATGTATCTTTCAATGAACTCTTAGCATTTCTCTTTCCCTTAATCCCTCAATCCTGTCCCTTTAAGGCAAAGAAGAGAAGCCTCCAGCAGATTTATATTTTTATGGAAGGAGAATGTTATTCTCAATGCAATGTTTAGTATATGTGCTGCTTAAGCAAGCACACTATGAATGTACAGAAAGCACCCAATTTGAGCTTCTCACTAGAGAGAGAGAAGGAGGTGGGATCTAATAAAGACCTGAAGAGGTCTCAGTTGAATTAGCAACTGTGGGAGAAAGGCCAATGGGACCACATGGGCAATTGAAGATTTACCCCAAATGCTTACTTCTCCTTTTTCCACATGTATAAATCTAATCCCCTCTCTTCAGCTTTACTATAACGTGTTATGTATTTCCTGGCAAAAATAGACAGAACGGGCTACTATAAGCTGGGTAAGGGAGGGAAGTTTCACCGAATTAGATGCAAGGAAAAAAATCAATATTTTTTCCTCAAAGTAATAGTCGCTGCTTCCCATTAGAGATGCAGCCCAGCAGCTCTCGCGCTGCTAGAGTGTTGTGTCCCGGGTGGGGTGGGGTAGGGTGACATGCCTCTGACGTGGACGCCTATCAAACGGAGGAGGAGATTAGTTTCCAATTAGAGATCCCATAAATGTGCTTGGCCAAGCTGCTGAACCCGTCTGGGCGGGAAGTAGAATTCTATGTAGAGGAAGCTTTTGCCTTCATTCGCCCTTAAATCTGTTAAGCAGAACATGACTAGCAAAGCGCCGTTCTATATCTGCTTGGATTCAAACACTCTCCGGGTATACATCTGAGGTTTCGGAAATGCATTACTCTGGTATCTCGAGGGGACCAATAGAAATGAAAAGAATTCATCCTAAACTAACTGTGAGGGAGGAAAGGGAATGGATTTCTAAAGTCACCAGGACTGGCTCAGACTCATTCCAATCTTGAGCAACTGGAGTTTCCCCAGTGATTCCCCTTCCAGGTCCTGAATTTTGTTCCATCTTGGGGAATTCAGAGGAGAATGGGGGAGTTTGGACAGAGAAAGTGACCTCGCCTTGGAACTACAGAAATAATCTTGTCTTCATCCAGAGGTGCTGAAACCGCCGCATGGTCACCCGGAATCTGAGAAAGTGTCAGCGGGGCCAACCTGGGGCTTGTTTGCTGTAAGTGGCCTTGTGGCCTGGTTGATTTATAACTGAATCCTGCATAACTCCATTTGTTTTTTGTTAATGTTTCTCCAAATTGGGGGAAGGAGGGCAAGAGAGATCCAAGGATCATTTCCACAGGTCCTTTCCTTTCTTCTATGCCAAGAAGCTAGGGATGGCCCAGAACCCGGGTCCAAGGTAGTAGGAGAGAGGGGCATAGTAAGCTCCATTAGTTGGGCTGCCTAAATGGGCCAAGATCAAAAGCTGAGGTGGGAAGTTTCCCTCAACTCTGAGGCAAAAGCGATTTTTGACCCACAAGTGGCCCACTCAGGAAATGCAGGATATTATAGGAAAGAGCCTCCAGATCTTCTCCAACATACACACACACACACACACACACACACACACACACACACACACACACCCCTTCGGCCCAGGCTCAGCCAGTTGCAGCTGCTCTTTGAGTAGGTCTGAGACGGTGAACAAAGGGACCGCGGGGGAGGGGCAGAACTGGCCCAGCTGGGAGCCCCCTGGGGATTTATTTCTCCTCTTACCCCAAACAAGATCCTCGAAACAAACATACGTTAACGGAGCTCACACACACTAACACTAACTTTCCGTTTGGGGGGGCTCAACCTGAATTAAGGAGTTTCTTTCCCCTCAGTCCGATGACCTTCCCGCAGCTACCAGTGTTAGTGGCCGCTTCAGTCTGTGGCCTTGTTATTGTCTCTCTAAGAGGCACCCACAGTGACCGACGCGGGCAGTAACAAAACCCACTCTGCCATTCATAAAGTCTTCGTATCAGTGTCTGCAGTTGCTTTTTAACGGAGTTGTACTTGAGCTCGAAATTACCCTAAGTGACACTGCTTGACTCCAAGCACTCCAACTTTCCTTTCCCTTTCTTTTCTCCCCGGCCCTTGCTTTTCAGGAAATGGGGAATAGTTTATTATTGGGGTTTCTCCCGTCATTTGTGGCATTACTGTCCGCAAACAATAAAATCCAGGGGTAAAGTTACACACCCAGGAAGGAGAGATATTGGGAGCGAACTACCTGCGTGCTCAGTACACCAAGCTTTTCTCGGCCTTCTGTACACTATTTTGCGGAAACGCCCAACTTTGCAAATTAAGAGAAAATCTCTTCGGCCATTACCTTCAGGGGCTTTTCCCTCTTATAGGGGAAAAAAAAATCTGTTTGGATAGAAGTCGAAAGTGCTGCTCAACCAACAGACCCCACTCAGTTATCTATAGAGTTCTATGCAGAACGATCTGCTACTCTGTCTTGATGGGTTTTAGGTTACAGAAATGTTTTCACTACTCTTCATGGGAGACATCTCAGCTCTGCTACTTCCTCTCCACCACTTCACAAACACAGCTTTGCTCCCCCACTAATCACCTCTTGACCTTATACTTTCAAGGTGTGTTTGCAGCAGCAGGTACAAATCCTGGAATAGTCTTTGTCCTCCTTTCTGCCGCTTTCAAAAACATCCAGAAAGAACAGGATTTCTATAGTGCACTATGAAATAACTGGGAAGTGTCTACACTATTGACATGCTATCTTACATTTCTGCCGACCTTCAATTGCCCAGCTGCTACGGTTTTTTTTTTTTTTTAAGAAGCTGGTCTTGCCCCCTACTGGCCAATATAAGGCAGATTGGTAGCTGGGGAATCCTTCCTTCAGCAGGCACTTCAGAGGAGTAGGATCTTATTGCCATGGTTATTAAAAATATCTAGCTGTTGTGATAATTAATATTAATAACAGCACCAATAAAAAGGAGATGGATTGGAAGAGGAGGGAAATGAAGAGCCATAGAAGCACAGCATTTTAGAGTTGGATGTTACCTCAAAGGTCATTAAGTTCTCAGATATCTCAGTAGGAATCTCCATAGTATTCTAGAAAGGAATCATCCAATTTCTGCTTGAGGACATTCAGTGTTGGAAAATCTACTGCCTCCTAAAGTAGTCATTTCTATTTTGGGTAATTAAAATAGAATATCAAATAAAAACTTTAAAGTCTCAGGCTTGGTATTGTGATATAAAGAGGGGTTGTATTGAGGCTCTCTAAACTTATGACTGAAAAAGTCCCCAGTGAGGAGACAGTTTCAACCATAAATTTTCAGTTTTCCTAGAGCATTAACCTCCTCCTTGAAACAATTTACTCAGCATTTAGATTAGACACATTCTTTTGTTGTAATACCTATTTGGCTATATCAAGGTTGGAGTCATATGGCTAGAAAACAGTTCTCATTTGACCCTAGGCTTGGACAAAGAAAAATTAGGACTGGGTATGCTTTGTTTTATTGTCCTTTCTTAAAAAACAAAGCAAAATCCTCCTAAGACAGAGACAGTAAAAGTGGGTTCTTTGTCTAAACATGTTGCATTCAGATTTATCTCTAGGAAAGATAGGGGTCACTAAATCCAAAATAACCATCTTAGAACAAGTTTAGACTGCCTTGTTTCCCTGACTTTCTTGGTTGCATTGTCCTTTCAGTACCCTGGACAGGGCTTCTGAGGCCCACCAGTGCTTGATCGAATTTGACTCAGGCTAGATCTCCCCCGAGGGGCCTTGCTTTGCAATTACAAAGGCGCTAGGAATCTTTTGAGGAAATAAAGATGGAAATATGTGTTAATTGAAGGGAGCTAAATTATCTAGGAATCCCAAACCCTCAAATGGGAAGGTTTGCACCCACTGCAAAGTGAATGGAAGTGTCAGATTCAAAGGACTGATTCACACACACACACACACACACACACACACACTGTTTTCTGCAAGTGTCTGAGTTCACTTACACACCTGCTTTGTAGAATCTAAATGTGCATCCCTGTGGGTGTGACATGGGTTGGATCATTAAACTAAAACGTTCAATTCAGTCCCTTTGATTCGTGCTGAGAAAAATCTATAGTGATCTCTAATCTAACTGGTCTTTAAGGAGATTGTTACAATAGTAACACAGAATAGGTTTTGATGTCATCATTTTTACATTCATGGTGATTCAGCTAATGAAAGGAACACTACTACACACAAATGTCAGGTGTTTTGTTGTTATTTTTTTAAATAGGGAATAATTCCAACTCACAGATTGGTAAAGTAGGATAGTCTTAAATTAATGAAGTCAGTAACTAATGAGCAGTGTCACTGATATAGCACTATTCATCCTTGGTAGAAAGTGACTTTGTCCTTGAAAAAGCAATTCTCCCTCTTCTTTGCCTGTAACCACTGACTGTTTGAATATATATTATATATATTAAACATATATTAATTTGATGTCTGAAATCAACCTCAGAGTCTTTTGTGAGTAAGAGGAGGAAATTATCAATTTCATTTGAGTACCAATAATGTGTTCTCTCTTAATTGATGGAAAGATAGAAAACTCCAAAGTAGTAGCAATGTTCAAGGGGGTCTGATTGAGATTGAAACTGTTACATTGTGGACTTCTAGTAAAACTGTTTGAATTCATGTAGAATTGGCATAAAAAATTGCTTCAATTTTCCAAATAATAGAATCATGTTATAATTAAAATGTGTGTACTACCAATGATATTAATAAGCATACCTACTTTGCCATTTAATTTCTTTTAAAATTATTTTTTCATAAATTCAAGTAAAAGAACTCAATTTCACTATAAAATGTATTCTGTGTATATTAATGGGCTCATATCTCTGAATATACAGCTAACAACTACAGATATATATTTTAATGTTTCCTTAAAAACTCAAGCCTTATTTCTCCCTTTCATATAGTGGCAAGGAATACTTGAATGAGAGTATTCATATTAGAAGGAAGCTATAATTTACATTTACAAGCCAGAAAATGTTGTACTAGAAAGATCATTGAATTTGAAGTCAAAGAAAATGGATTGAATTTCTGGCTCTGTCAACTATATGATCTTGGATAAATCACTTACCCTCATTTGTAAAATTAGGCAGTTGAATTACATTTTCTTCTAGCTCTAAATCTATGGTGTTAAAGAGAAAACTTAGATTGTGACTATTGATACACAATGTAACTGACTCGGATGGATCTTTTAATTTTCCTTTGAACTTTAGTGAGGTTTTTTTCTGAGTTTATTAAATAGCCTTGTTGCATGTTGACAATGAAAATTAACACAGACTCACAGCACCAGGATTAAAAAAAAAAAAAAAAAGGTTGCAGCCCAATAAGAATTCTAATTAAAATGAAAATGATTAGCCCTGCTATTGTCACCTTTTTTTCTGACTATTGATATTCAGTGATATTGGACATCATCAATGTACTGACAATTGTGGAAAGGTGTAATAACTGAATGTAAAGCAACTGATCAGAGCAACCACTGAAGCACTCTTATATTATATTGTTCAAATGAATTGGACTTCATTAACAAGCATTTATTGTGTTCCTAGAATGTTCCAGGCACTGGGCTTGTCTTATCTTTATATGGTATTATATTAAAGCATTTAAGTCCTTTCACATAAGCTATCTTATTTAATTCCTACAATTGTATGAGATAGGTGGAGGAAGCATTATTACTCACATGTAAAGTAAAGGAAATGCATATTCAAAATGTTTGGTCATTATTTTTTATGAAAGGATCACAGATTTAGAACTAGAAGGGATCCTCTTTTTTTTTTCTTTTTTACAGATGAGGAAACTGAGGCTAAAAGGTTATGACTTGCCCAAGCCTAACACAAGTAGTTAAGTATTATTAACTAAAATCTATATCCTTCAACTCCAAATCCAGCATTCTTTCCACTTTACCACACCTGTTTGGTGATTATCTTCAAAGAAAAATAACACTTCTGATTATTTCCATATCCAATCATTTCATAAAATTTCTTTTTTAGGAAATGCATTTATCCCTTTAAGGAAATCTTGCCAAATAAAACATCTCTATAAGACAATACTTGAATTTAACTAGGCCCTAACATTTAATATATCAGATTAGTATGATTTGTTTACATATACAAACTAGATGGTAAATAACCAGAAAAATAATCTGCCACTTGTATAGGTGAACCAAATAGATGGAATGTTTGCCCCATATCTATAGACCTAACTTGAAATGTCTACGAAAAATACAATAGTGCCTTAAGCATATAACACAAATGCCTTTTCTCTAGGGATCTCAAAAAACTTCACATCTCTTACCTCATTTCTCTTCACAACATGCCTGTTAGAGTTATGTATTATTGCTTCCATTTGTTGAAACTGGAGAAAGAAAGCAAAAGATACATAGCAAGGCAGTAAAGGAACCAATTTGCCAGGTCGTTGTTCATCCTGCTACATGCCCTATGTGTGCTATAAGTAGTTCTATTCCACCTGGAATCACTGACTGCTGGGACCACACTAGGAGGGGAGGGTACCTTTGTCAATCTAAAGATCAGTGTGGCATATTTGGTACCAATTCCACTTCTTGCCTTTGAGCTAATGCTTGCCGCATATGATGGCTATAATTTGTTTATTTTTCAGGATTTTATGTCGTAGGTAATGCATAGATACATAGATTGTATCTATAAAATATCAAACATCATGATTCGATTGATTTCATGAATGTAAGAAACTCTGCAACCTACAATACCAGAGTCACTTAGAACACACAGAGGATAAATAATTTTTCCAGGATTACGTATCCACTGAATCCAGGTCTTCCTGTCTTCGGTATTTTGCTCTCTATCCAGTGACCCAAGCAGTCTTTCATGTGATGTTGAAAACCTAAAAGATTCAATTATTCCTTGCATGTCTCTAAACTTCATGTAACAGAAATTGTATTTCTAATATTGCCTGGGAATTGGCATTTCTGAAACTCCTGCGTTCCTTTTTCATATCGTGAGAATTCCATAGCTCCCAAAGGAGTAGCAAAGAACAGGGACTGCCTGCCACTTTGTTTGGCTTTTTATAATAAAAATGGTGAAAGCTCGCCACCTAGTGGTTTCAGATCTTACTACTACTTCTGCTGACTAGTGTATGATAGGAGTGGCTAACCCGATTAAAGTATTGATGTAGTCACAAAAATCGTTCATTAAGGCAATTTAATCTTTGCTATTAAATGTCCTTTCAATTCATTTGGGGTAATTAAGATGCAGTTAAAGTGATTAAATTCTAATTACTTATGCTAGACAAAGACATATTTGTCACACTAATGTGGTTAACTAAGGACTCAGCTGAAAGAAAGTTAACATTTACTTCAGATGATGCAATGGGAGAAATCAGTTCCTCTTTTCATCATTAATACAGTGAACTGGGTGATTATGTAATGATACTACAAGTTCATTAAACAGAGTAAGTGCTCATCAAAATGGTTTGGGGGAAAAGATGTAGCTAAAAACACCTTGGTACTTTAGCAGTTAGTCAACATTGCTGGACAAAATTGCCTTCTTTTTTCCCCATTTTATCCAGACATATTGAGAAATCTTTGCAGAATAAGATCCACATCTATGTACCCTATCTGAAAGCCCCTTTCACTAAGTTTGGAAAAACTCATTGCTAGAATGTTGGCCACCTGATGTTTAATTCTTTTGACCACAGTAATTCATTAATCCAGTCCAATTCAGTAAACATCTATGCAGTACTTACTGTGTGTCAGGTACTCTGCTTAATGCTGAGTATACAATTAAGAAAAAATAGTCCCTGCTCTCAAGAAGCTTACATTCTAATGGGGAAAACAACAAAGCAGGGGAGGGCTCAGGTTAGAGGAAGACGAAGCAGAAACATCTTGTTCCATGGAGTTGAAACTAGGTAGAGCAGCACATATAGAACAGAGTGAGCCAAAAAGTCCAATTTCTGCCCTCTGAAAAGGAAGGCAATGGGAGGAGTTTGGTATTCCACCCTCTCGCCCTCCAATCAGTAGGAAAAGGAAGCTGAAGGATGCAGGGAGGCAGTGTCAGTCAAGGTTTGAGTTAGCAGCACGTTGATGAGATCAGGGGTTCTGAGTTTAACCTGGCAGGGGTATCTTATTCCATTGATTTGATACCAGACAGAGCAGCAGATGCAGCATAAAAGGAGTAGATTATCATTAAAATAATCTACACAGAAGGATTATAATCTACACTGGCATATAGGATGGACATAAATGAAATCACAAGTATTTGAAGTATCCAAGTAGGCACAAAAATGCCCTTAGGCAGCTACCTAGAAGGTTAGACCTACAATCAGGAAGACCCAAATTCAAATGCCCTCCTGGGGCATGTTAGCTGTGTGTCATTTGGTAAGTCATTAACTTCTCTTGACTTGTTTCTCTATTTCTAAAATAACACTCACCACTCATGATTGCTGTTGGAATCAAATAAGAAAAATATATAGTGATTTTATAAAAGTTAAAGCACTATCTAAATGTTAGCTCTAATTACTTTGATCTTGATATTTAAAGGAAGATTCGTAAGAGAAAAAGTTTTGCTACTAATATGAAGGTGCAAAATTGACAAACTAAAAGACAATTTCAAAAATATAAAAAAGCTATTAAAAATAGCTCTTGGTTAAAAGTATGAAATCACATCTCCAGATGCTTTAGGTTCATTAAAGACACACATTAACTATTTCATTACCTTTTTTTTACTACATGATGATAGAGAAAGAAAGAATAGACATATATGTGTATATATTACATATACCAGAATATCTATAATTACACTATTTGAAGTAGCAACGAACTACACAATGAAACAATATTTCATTACCTTTTTTTACTACAATAATACATTGTCATATTGAGTTTGATGTCTACTAACCCACGTACCCCTAGATGTTTTTCAAATTAATTGCCATAAGAGGGTGCTGTTCTGAAATTAGATTTTATATCTATACCACCACTTCTCCGCTTTCCCCCTAACATACATGCATTATCCCTATTACCATGCAAACCAGATGTTTGGGCACAAGAATCTGATCAAACTCCAAGACAGAAATGAGAATTGTCTGCAGATTATAACTCATTTGACTGTGAGCCTTTTGATTAGTTTTAGGAAGTGTCAACAACTGTATTATTCGATGTCTGCTCTCTGGGCAATATTTGCCAAAAACCTGAGCCAAAATGGCCAAAAGGGCATCAGGAGGAAAAGGAAAATGATAATTTCAGTAGGTTCCTTTTTGCTTTCATAGAAAACAGCCTACTTTTATTTTTTGTCTTATAGTTTAGGATTCTGTTACATATGAAATTTTATGTTCCCAAACTATTACCTTAGAAAGAAATTTTAGTTTATGTATAGTAGTGTGTTAAAAAAAAAAAAAAAAAAGAGGAGCATCTAGGTGGCACAGTGGATAGAGCACCAGCCCTGAAGTCAGGAGGACCTGAGTTCAAATTTGACCTCAGACACTTAATACTTCCTAGCTGTGTGACCCTGGGCAAGTCACTTAAGTCCAATTGCCTCAGCAAAAAAAAAAAAGGATAATTCAGTCTTTGTAATAATTGCACAGTGCCTTTTTTCACCACCCTCTTGGTTGGAGTTTTTTTTTTTTGATCCAACCATCATTATTATAACCTATTACTTAAGTCCACAAGAGTCCCTTTTAATAGATAGCTTGTCTCAGGATTACCAAAGGTCCCTGTAGGTGACTTTGTAGTTGAGAGAGCTATGTCTTATTAGCTGGGGTTTTTTTTAAAGATGTTTTGGGTTGTTCAAGAAACCAGAAAATTCAATTCTACTTGTTTTTTCATTAGCCAAGTTAAATTCCTGCCTCCTTTCCTTACAACTTTTAAGTAAACAGAATATGCATTGCTAAACCAAAAATAAATAAAATGAAAATGTAAACAAAAAAAGCAATTTCACTAAGTAATGATAGAAACTCATCAATATGCCTATTCAAAGGTGATAGAACCATAGGAAGCTGTTTTTATCTTCATTAAGTTACTATGTGATAGCCAGAATTTTGAAACAATTTGTTTCAACTATCTTTCTGTTGCAGCAATTGAATTTGTTTTTATCTCGGTGCACATCTTAATCAAATATAAAGATGTGTTGACTTATGGTCTTTGGGGAGCCTTGTTATAATTTCAAAATGCAATATGCCCTAAATAGAAATTCAATTAATTCAACAACTGGACAAACATTTATCAAGCACCTTCTGTATACATTTACTATTATAGGGCCTGGGGATACAAAAATAAAATTAGATAAATCCTTCTCTCGAGGGAGAGAAAAAGACAAGTGCATAAACTGTTAATGAAGAATAACATACTAGCTCAAAGGAAAGTTACAGATAAGATGTGCTAAGGAATTTGAGGAAGGAGAATTCACTTTGAGCTGAATATTCAGAGGCGGAGGAGGTGTCATCAAATTTGTTTTTAAATAGGGTGAGATTTCATCAGACAAAGGTAGATGGAAAATAAAGAGGAAACCCATTCTGGGCATGGAAAATATCATGAGCAAAGTTGTTAGACAGCATGATATAGTGCAAAGAGTATTAGACTTAAAGTCAAGAGAACTTCTGTTTGATAGTCTCTTTTAAATTACTTCATTTTTATTGACATCTTTTGTTTTCATATCACATTCTTTCCCAAGTATATCTGTTCTCTTCTGTCTCTGATCCAATGAGTTATTTATTATAACAAAGAATTTTGAAGAAAAAAAACAATCATCACAACTGAATACATTGACCATTTTGATAATAAGCAATAGTGCATATTCAGAATCCCTCACTTCTTTAGCAAAGGGGAAGAAAAGTGTATTTTCTCAGCTCTTTTATGGAGTCAAATTTGGTTATTATAATTATGTAGTATTTTCATTTTTATATTCTCTCCATTTACTTTGGTGTGGTGTTTCTGTTTATTGTTTTTCTAATTCTGCCTATTTCACTCTGTTCAATTCCTCTAAGTTTTCTTATGCCTCTCTGAATTTTTCATATTCATAATTTCTTATAGTATATTAATATATTATATTCATGTGCCATAATTTGTGTACCTACTCTAAAACCAGTGAGTATTTTATCTCTAGTTCTTTGCTACTTCAAATAGTGTAATTATAGATATTCTGGTATATGTAATATATACATATATATGTCTATTCTTTCTTTCTCTATCTTCCTTATGGTATATGCCTAGCAGTGGGATCTCTAGATCAAAAGCTACAGATAGATATTTTTTAGTATAATTTAAAGTTAATCAACTAACATTATCAAGCATCTACCAGGTATTAGATACAGTGCTAAGTGTTGGAAATTAAAGAAAAGGACAAAAAAAAATAGTCCCTGCTCTCAAGAAATTCATAGTCAAATGCGAGAGACAATATGCAAGGAACTGATATATATATGTATGTACATATATATATATATATATATACAGAATAAATTGAGGATAATCAACAGAAGCAAAAAACTAGAATCAAGAAAAATTAGAAAAAGTTTCTCATTGAAGATAGAATTTTATCTAGAAGTTAAAGGAACCCATGGCTAGACTGAGTCACAGTTGCATCAAGAGTGTGGACTCTGAAATCATGGCAATGGATACTCCCTGAGGACAGGAACTGTTAGTTTTTGTCTTTTCTCCTCTAGCACCTAGAACAGTATCATGAAAAGTAGGTGCTAAAATGATCAGGAGATGAAAGAAAGGGAATGCTCAAATATTAATCAGATTTTGAACTTGGGTGACTGGTAATAAAAATAGAAAAGTTGGGGGTGAGGGACAAGTATAAATGGATAGCTGTGAATGAAATATGCCCATGGAAAATATTTAGCAGGTAGCTAGGTTTAAAGTATTGTGAAGAGATCAAGAGTGAAAATGTGTAGGTAATATTAAGGGAAAAGGTATAGGAGTAAAGAAGAAGAGGACCAGGAACAGAATTTTCTTGGACTTTCATTTTTGGTGAAGATAAGGAGTCAGTGGAGGAGATGGAGTAGGTGTGGTCCTAGGATTGTGGGAAGAATCACAAGAATACAGAGTCATAGAAGTCAAGGGAACAGAAGGAAGAAGTCAAAAGTTGCATAAAGTTAAGGAATGTGAGAACCAAACAAAAACCAGCAGATTTAGAGATAAGAAGGTCATTATTAGCCTCAGATAAAGAATTTTCAATAACTTCTTGATATTTAGGGGCTGGCAATTTCAAATGCATAAGCACCTATTTTTGCAGCCATTGACATATTAATTATTACACAGATAGTGTCATGCCATGCCTTGTCACTTGAAAGATAAGTTTTTTTCCAAATTCCATAGAGAGAATGTATAAATGTGTGTGTACACATCTTATTTATAATTGTAATTAAGCTAATCCTAGTGCCTCTCTTTTAGTCAACAACTGCAGTAGTGCAGTAGTCATTGAGTGCTCCCTCATATGCTATGAGAATTGGAGTTCAAATAGAAGATATTCTTTTCTCCAAAAGGGTATTTAAATAGGGAGAAAAGAAAAAGATGGGGATAAGTGGTAACAGAGGAAAGCACATTAACCCTAGAGCCAGAGAACCAGAGTTAAAATCCTAATGGGTCACTATGACATTGGGCAGATCACTTAGACTCACTGAGCCTCAGATTCTTCATCTGTAAAATGAAAGGGCTGGACCAGATGCATTCTAGAATCCCTTCCAATATGACATCTATGATGCTATAAATACAATCGAGAAGCATGGGATCTGGAAGTAGGAAAAGTGAGTTTTACTGTTTTCTGACCTCATTAAACTAATTCTGGACAACTGTGTTCAGTTCTGGATACCACATTTTAAGAAAGATAATGATAGTGTATATCCAAAGCAGAAGGACCTTAAGATAAAGTCATATGATGAACTTGGGGCATTTAAGCATAAGAATAGCTAATATTTATATAATGCTTTGAGTTTTCAAAGCACTTTACAATATAATCATTTGATTCTCAGAGCAGCCTTGAAAGCTAAATGCTCATTTTACAGTTGAGGAAATTGAGGCAAACAGAAGTTAAATAACTTGTCCAAGTTATTTACATAGGTGGTATCTGAAGCAGTAGTTTTAACCCAAGCTTTTCTGATGACAAATCTTGCATTATATTCACTGTGCTACCTTACTGCCCAAGAAGGAAAAGCTTGGATTAGAGAATATGATAGTGAGATTCACTTATTTGAAGAGTAGTCATATACAAAAGTGATTTCAGTGTTTCACTTGACCCCTGAGGGCAGAACTAGGAGGTATCCAGTTCAAAGAACAGCTTTGGAAGTAATGCATTCTCCTTCCCTAGAGGTCTTCAAGCAAAGGCTGGATGATCACATACAAGGTATGTTGTATCAGGTATGGAAAGGACCAGATAGCCACCAATGATCCTTCCAACTTGGAGAGTCTCTGGGGTTTTTTTACTGAAAAATGAAAAATCCACATATGTAAATTCTAATAATGCCAACAAAGACTCACCTACTCAGTGAAAATACAATAATAGAGAGCATATTTATAGTGTTAATTACTCAAGGAAATGGAGAAAATGAAAAATGAAAATGTCTTACCTTGAATATTTTCTGCTAGACACACCTCTAATTATAAGTAATTGTATTCAGTACAATTCAGTAGACAGTTAGAATCTGGATCTGGACTCTAGTTTCATCATCACTCTGCTCTTCAATTTTGATGTATGTTGGATTAGGAGCTTTAGAACAGAACAAGTTAGTCCAACACAGACACCTGCAAACACAAAATCCACTCACCACAAAGAAAAACATAAAAGGAAGACTCCAACACTGGCAATCAAAGCTGCATTGCTCCCATCAGCTTAAATTGGTCCTTTTGCCTAAACTAATGGCCTGAGAAACTCACTAGTGAGGTGATCCTGCACAAGTTGGTTAACTTCTGTTAACCTCAGTTTCCTCAGTTGTAAAGTGAGGATAATAATAGCATCTATCTTGCAGGATTGTTGTAAGGATCAAATGAGATAATATTTGTAAAGCATAGTACCTGGCACAAAATAAGCATTATAAATGCTTATTCCTTTCTCTTTTCCCCAATGATATTCACTATCATCCCATGTTCTACTCAGTGATGTACAGTTGGGTCAGTCTGAACAGAGATATATCAGCTCTAGTGCCAAATATCTGGCTCCCAGGATACTATGATGTGGCACACTCCATTCACCTATTTCCAGAACCCTTGCCAAGTACCATCAGGTACCATCTGTATCCTTTTCCACTTCCTAAACTTACACTGCTTCATTATCTTTATTAAACTAATTTTGACTGAAATCTTGTCCCTAGCAGTAAATTAGAAGGTTTTCTGGAAATACTATTCATGAAAAAAATTGTAAGATACAGAGGACATTGCTTCTCAAGGAGGAACTGGAAACATCTTAGACTGCATAATGACATGATGAATAGAAGCTGGGACAAAGAAGAAATTATTATATTACAGATTATCATTTGGTAGTTCAGTTTAACAGGTAGCATAACTTAGCATAGTATAACACAGAATAGAGAGTTGGCTGCTGAGACAAGAAGACCTAGGTGCAAGCAGTTAATGCTAACTATATGACCTTAGCCACATCATCTAACCTCTTAATGTCCAGACAACTCTCGAAGGCTACCAAGCATCAGAAAAGCTACCAACCTGCACTGATGGGAGATTCCTTATCTGAGAGCTTCCTATATCAGTGAAATCATAGGTTCAATCCTGTCCCTGGTTCGGCTTAATAGAGGAAAGTGCTGATAAGGTCAAAATTGGGGATCTAATTCTGTAATTATTATTTGCATAGCACTTTTTACATATAAAATTTTGTATGACCAGTGAAGTAGTGTAAGTATTTTGCACTGATTTTATAGGTGAGAAAATAAGAAGTCTCAGGTCATATAGTAAAAAATACTAGGCTGAAACCCAGATTTTTTTTCTCCAAATCTAGATTCTTTTTTAATACAGGAGACTAGTTTTTAGTTTTGTTCCAATACACATTCACATTACCATTGCCCATTCCAGTCAATGATCTTGAAAATGCATTCCACTGGTCACAAAGGGTCTAGGATGAAAGAGTGTTGAAGGATTAGCACAAATCCATCTTCACTGCTGCATAAACAGAATGAATGCCCCAATGAGTAGCCTCATTACCATTTACAAAGAATGCTATATGATGATAAGACAGTATATTAGTTGACAGATACATTCAAGGCATTCTTCAATAGACAATAATATGGTTTTCTGCCAAAATCTTAAGTTTGGTCACCCTGTCGTCAGAGACTACTCTAATAAAGACTACTCTAATAAAAATTAGAAATTCTAAGGCTTAGAATTTCACAAGGAAAAGAATTTTACTTTGGCTTTCTTCTAAAGTTGTTTTTACTGTGACAATAAGACACATAAAAAATGAATGACTTTTTAAATAGTGAGTCAGCTTGCATCCTTGAAATCTGCTCATCAAATAGGGTGAAGGCTATGTCCCCAGTGTAGACCTGCCAATCATCTTCAACCCTAGTGGGATGGGGAAGAGGAGAGAAGGGAAGATATAGTTCTTACAAAGGAAATTCCAGTGCCCCTGCTTAATGCTCTAGGGATGTATTTCTCATTCAGGGAACAAGACATCCTGGATTCAAATTGTAAGCAATCTCATTTTGCTAAATGTCTTGACCCTGTTATGTCAAACATTTTAAATAATATCTTAGATGAAGATATAGATGGCACTAGTATTAATGGGGATCAAGAAAGACTTCTTTCAGAAAGTTGGATTTTATCTGAGCCTAGAAGGAAGTCAAAGAAGATATAAAAACAAAAGGGAAAATATTTCTTCCCCTAAGGAGCACTCTATGGGGGAAGATAACACATACTCTATAAGTATATGTATACAAAACAAATATGCGCAGAATATACACAAAGTAAAAAGAAAAGGGGTGGCACCAGCAGTTGGAAGGAATCAGGAAAGGAATGCAGTATTTCATGGTTTACAATATAATCTCCTTGAGGGTAAGGGTTATTTTCACTTCAGAATAGTGAACCATAAGTAAAAAATTAATGCTCTTTAATTTAGTTGATGAGAAATTAAATTTATTATTCTTGGGCCCAGTGAATTAAAAAAAGAACAGACAGGTGGAAGTAGGAGAGAGACAGTTTTTGGAATTACCACAAGGACAAACTTCCTAATAACTGGAGCTGTCTGAAGATGGATTGGAGATTATGAGTTTCTCCTTAGTCTAAGTTTTAAAGTGGAAATGTGCTGGCCACTTATTGTGATATAGAAGAGATTATTGATAAAGTCCAGGTTGGGCTAGACTTCTTGTGGTTCCTTCCATCTATGTAATGCTGTGATTTTGTGGATAAGACCGGAAATGATGCTCCAGAATAAAGAACCAATGCTCCCCAGTGGTCTGATTTATGGCAAATTCTAATGCCCTAAGTTTGGGTCTGAGTCACATGCCTGTGAGTTTATTGCATTTGGAACACTAGTGGTTTGTTGCTGGACTCAACCATTATCAACTAGCTGGAAAGCTTTGGTGCTTCAAAGTATTAGAACTGCAGATTCCCCGAGCTGAAGTTGGAAATAAGCCCTTGTTCCACTTCTGGAGTGCAAATCACACAGCTGCTGCTTGCTTCTGAAATTGTTGTTTAACCAATACAGACTTTAGGATTCCTCACCTTAGAAAGCCACTGCCAACACTACTAACAACAGCAGACATTTATATAGTACCTACTGTGTGCAAGCACTGTGTTAAGTACTTCACTTATCTCATCTGGTCCTCACAACAACTCTAGGAGTAAATACTATTATTATCCCTACTTTATAGTTGAGGGAACTGATTCAAATGGAAGTCAATTGACTTGCCCAAGATCACAGAACTGGTTAAATGTCTGAGGTGGAATTTCAACTCTCCAGGTCCAGTGCTCCAGCTACTGTGACACCATGGATAGGTGGGCTCTTCATTCATCCTTGGATCTGTAATCCAGAACTGAATAGTGAGCAAGAGAGCAACCAGTTTGAACTTGTTCCTGTACCCTGCACAATACTGATCTAGGGTCTTTTCTTGCACGACTGCCCAGTGCTTCCTTGCCTTGGAATATTCTGTGAAGCTGTTCCATGACACAACCTACCTCCAGTGTCCACAGACTTCTCTGTCTCCCTATGCTGATCTAGGCTGGGAAAATTACTCATCCAATTTTTTCTTGGATTTTCCAACTCATTTTCAACCTGATACATTTTCTAGATGTTTGTTGTTATTTAAACAAAACAAAACTACCAAAGAAAGGCAATAAATTCTGACACTCTGACACCAATCAGGCAGATAATAGGGCCCTGGATGAGAAAAACATTTTTTGATTCAATCATATCGGTGTCTTGAACTAGAAATGAACCAACATTAGTGAAAAATTCATTTAATACAGTCAAAGAAGCACTAATTGGTGGGGAGGGGAATAGTGAAGCTGAAATAAAAAGACTAATTCATTAGCACCCCATATTCATCTGAGCTGACAATTATTTAGCCACTGTCTTAATGTTTTACCATCATGTACATACTACCACCAATATAGAGAGACATATGCTTTTATGTGATCACTCAATGAATCTTTTAAGGGACCAATTTGCCCATAATCATTTAAGATTAATTCTTTATGTTTTTCTGGGTTGGGGTCAGACCTGTGATTTCAATGACATGGGTAGTTTCCAGTAAGGTGAGTCCTGCTACCAATGTTGATCACCACCTGTACTACAATTCATTGTCTTGAGAGATTTGCTCTAGGAAATAAGATTTGCTCAGGATCATGTGATCAGTATGTGTTAGAAGGACAAATTGGACACGAATCTTCCTAAGTCCAAAGTATATAGCCAGTGTCTAGCTCTATATCAATTTTGTCATGTTGCCATCCAATTAATCTGATATGATCTTTAAATATTTTTAATCCACTATTTTTTAATCTGGTAAGGTTTGTGGAATGAAAACAAAAGTTTTAGGACTTGAAGAAGAATGGAGTATAAGAAAGGTTTTCAAGTTGAATGGATTTTAAAAAGAAAACTTTCATTTCATTCTGTTTGAAGTGAATAACTTTTTTCTTGCTTTCTATACTTCATTTCCTCTTTTTTCTGCTTTCCAATTTGTGAATGCTGGTTTTTGAAAGGAGAGAGAGAGAGAGTAAAAGGAATATTGGAAAAAAATAATTCCAGTTTTGTCATACCTAAACTCTAGCTCAAGATGTATAGCAAGAAAAATAGATACAACACAGAGCACAACACACATACGTGTATAGAGCACACACATATATATCACCTAATTCTCACTATTTTTGCTCTACATGGATTATTTTCTGGCTCAGTTCTCTGATACAGCAGTGGGATTCAGTAACAAGTGAGATTCCAAAAAAGGTTTCCAAGTAATTGCAACGAATTAAATATTAAATTAAATAAACATAAATGTTTCTGGGATGACTGTGTCCTCCATGACCTTTATTTACTGAAGTTTTTTAGGACAAAGGAGTCACAAAATAGCAGCTCCTGCCCAGGCCTGGAAGAAAGGGGGACCACAGCCTTTTGTCTGTAGTAGCAGTAACCTTCCCACTTTTTACAGATAAAAGAGAGCTAGGTTAGGAATAGGGAGGGAGAGCTACTATTTATAGGGCACTTTGCTAGGCACCTTGTTTTGGTGGTTGGGCGCAGGTATAATCATTACTGGAGTTTTATTCATCTGTATCCATTAGGTTTGGGTATGCTTACACTTGCTGCAGGTCAGTGGTGTCCAGCTCCAGAATGATAATAGAGCTTCAGGGCTGAACTTGTCCGTTGGCATCTCCAGAGCTATAATTAGGCCTTCCCCCGCCCTCCCAGCCAGCCCTTCTAACAGTGTCAAATATAGAGGATGATGAATTTGGAGTTCTTAAAAGTCCTTCAGAAGCATAGAAATAACAAATTTTAGTACCTACTTGGCAAGAATGACAATTAAAAAAAAAATAATAGATGGAGTGAGCTCCTGCCCTTCCCCTGCTCTCTTTTTCATCATCTGATTTCTCAAAGCAGCAAGCACCAAGCCTTCCACACCACAAGGTGGTGAGTGTATCAGCCCCATCTTATACTCTTTTAATCGAGGACACTTTTGGTATCTTGCCTAAATCTGGGTTTATAGCACTTAATCCCCAGTTCAAAAATTCCTGGTTGTAGCTCTGGGCCTCCCCTATGGGCTGGTGTTTTGTAAGGTCTTCAATGGCAGGTAATGAGAAGGGAAGTTATTAAAATGGAAAGAACTAATGTTAAAAATAAATTAAGTCCCTGAGATCATACCTATAAGCAAACCTTAGCACCAATCTCATTTTGTAAATGAGGAAACTGAGTTACATAGGGATGTATTAACTTGTCCAAGAACATGGTATTAAGTTATAAAACTAGGATTCAAGTCAGTTACTCTAAGTTCAAACCCTTCTCTCTTTTCATTGTACCACATTGTATGATTTGGATATCAATGATTTAATCAGCCATAGTTTCTCCCATCTTTTTCCCATCCCATACCCCCAATAACTATACATTGCTGTTTGTCACTTTTTTTTAATCCTTCTCATCTATTGTTTATCTTTTTTTTTAAACCCAGTTTCCTCTGTATAAGATACTGGAGAGAAAGGGGAATGAGAAAGGAGACAACCTCAGTATGATTTATCTCAAGGTCCTCCCCCCACCACCACCATAGTGCTCTGCCCTGTCTGGTTCAGAGAAGAAAAGAAGGGATTCCTAGCCACACCAGCTGAGGTCATTGCAGTGTCCTAAACAAAAGTAAATCTCTCCTTCAGGCAAAACAAAGTTCTTTCAACAACTTTGTCTTCTTTCATCTAGCAACAATTAAACTATCACACATTGTACCTTCTTTCCAAAACTCATATCAGAGCCCTTCATCCCTTGAATTTTAATTACTCTAAGTGTGTCCTATAGTGTCATCCCTATGTAATTCATTATCACAGTTTCTACCATATTATACATGTGAGTATTTGATGAAATTGGCCATAAATATGACTCTTAGCTCATCAATATATTTAATAAATAGACCCATGGCATGAGCTAATCACCATTTACTATTTGCACAGATAAAGATATCAATCTTGCCAGTTCTTCCTAAGGTCCATTCTATATATTTCTTCATCCAGACAAATATTGTATGCACTCATTCTCAAATGAGTCCCATTCCTTGATCACCTTCTAACAAAGTACAGGAGGCAGACTCAGAATAAGAGGGTTTTTTAAAGCTATGTTGGGAAAAATATAAGAATCAAAGAAAGGAGATGATATGATGTTATTTAATGATGGAGAAAAGGGTTGGCTAACAATTCTTTGGCTTCTTTTTTTATCTGCTCAGAAGAGTTTTTTGTATAGAACAAAAATAGCTAAGAAGGAGTTGGTATTCCAAATATATAAGGATTTCATTTTAAATATTTTGCTGCCTCATGAGTTCAGAATACCTGACCCAGATGAGCTAAATCATAGGGCACTGAAAAAGGTCACAATTATGCTACAGTCAACAACTAAGTTCCTGTCGATGATCTTTGAAAAATTGTGAAGATTAATAAAGTTACCCCAAGATTGGAGAAAGGCAAAAGAGTTAAAAACAATAGATCAGTGAGCTTAGTTCTGATTCCTGGCAAAATTTTCAAACTTTCTAGATATTACATAAACATTTAGAAAAATAAATGATCATAGAATCAATATTACTTCATTGAAAATAGATCATGCCAGACTAACCTTATTTTCCTTTTTGTGACGGTTTCACCAAATTAGGAAACTAGATGGATAACAGATACCTGGGTTCAACAAAACATATGAGGAATTCAAAACATATGATTGCTCTTTGTGAAGAAAGCATGGAGAGATACATACTAAATGTTAGTACAATAAAGTGATTCCAGAATGGCCAACTAGTCCCAAAGAGTAGAGTTACAGGGTTGTAGGTCTATAACTGGAAGAGATCTCAGAAGCCATTTCCTCTATTCCATCATTTTACAGCTAACTAAATTCACACCCAAAGAAGCTAAGCAGTCATTATTTGGAATATTGTGTTAAATTCCTAGCAACATATTTCAGGAAGGACAGTGATAAGTTACTGAGTATCCAAATGGAAGTGGTGGAGAAGGTAAAAGGCCTTGAGGCAATGATATATAGGGCTCAGGCAATATTTAGTAACTAAAGAAGAGGCTTAAAGAACACATTACATTTGTCTTCAAGTATTTTAAAAGGAATTAGACTTGTTCTCCTTGCCCAAAGACAGCAAAACTATGAATAATGGGAAAAGTTTCAGAGTCAGATTTAAGTCTTCTTTAAGAAAAATTTTCCAACAAATACAGCCATCCAAAACTGGGATGAACTAATTCAAAAAGTAGTGGCTCATCCTTCCTTGAGGTCTAAAATTATTTGATCAGCAAGGAGCAGAGAGGATTTTCCCCCCAAGTATGAATTAAGGTCCTACCTAACTCTGAAATTTTATGATATTTTAAGCAGGTCATTTCTATAAAGCTGTTAGTTTCTTCATCTGAAAAATGGGAGAATTGGGATAAATAATCTCTGAGATCCCTTCCAATTCTAAATTTAGGGAAAAATCTTAGTAGAGTGAAACAAAAAAGGAAAGACTATGTTCTTAGGACATGCAGACAATTCCCAGAGCCCTTTCATGGTGGCATCTGAAAGTTTATCTGCACCAGAAAATCAAGGACCTTCGGTTTTTAGGTGGCCCATGGTCTGTCACATGCCAGTATATGAGAGTGAGAGGGAGGTAAAGTAGAGGAAATAAGGAGGGAGAGGATCAAAATCTGCTATTGAAAAGTGATATTTAAAATTCTGGTTTATTGGCTTAAGAATCATTGATCTGGAGTCTTTGATCCCAAATCTAATTTCAACATTTGCCTCTAAGTGCCCAAGAATCTGCTGGCCATCTCCCTCTCCATCTCCCCGTCCCTTTTTAGTACCTAATTTGGGCTTGCTTTTCTCAGGAAATTCTCAATATTCTGTGGTTCTCCTTAAGTCTTTCTCCTTATTAAAACTTGTTGGTACCTTGTTCCACCACCACCTTTTTTTTTCAGCTACTTTATAGGTAATAGTTAATCTAGGTAGAGCCACTAGGTGGTGCAATGAAATAGAGTGCCAGATCTGAAGTCAGAAAGTGCAAAATTCAACCTCATTCATTTATTAGCTGTGTGATCCTAAGCAGGTCATTTAACCCAAACTGCCCTCATTATGGATAGATAGATAGATAGATAGATAGATAGATAGATAGATAGATAGATAGATAGATAGAT
>JAJPUD010000674.1:52012-77784 GCA_023553655.1 Myrmecobius fasciatus
AAGAAAGAAAGAAAGAAAGAAAGAAAGAAAGAAAGAAAGAAAGAGAAAAAAAAGAAAGGAAGGAAAAAAGAAAGAAAAAAGAAGAAAAAAACAATACTAGTGTTACATACCTCATAGCATCATGTGAAGAAAGTGCTTTGTAAACTTTAAAATGTTATACAAATGTGAGCAAGAACCAGAATTTCTTCTTAAAATGTCTGCTTCCCATTTCCAGTTCTGTCAGGTTAGATGGTAGCTCTTTCCTGATACTAAGCTGTGATCCTAAGACCCTATGACCCTAAGATCTGGTCCATTCCATTAGAGCTCCTGGTCCTGTTGGATCTCACTCAATCATCAGAGTTTCTTGGATAAGTCATTCAATCAGTTCTTCCTTAGCATCCCCAGAAAGCCATCATTCCCAAAGGTTAGCTACTTTAATTCCTTAAGTCCCTTCTCCAATACCCCTGCCTTGTCTCTCTCTCTCAAGTTTTTACTTTTGCTACTGTCAGAAGCCTTTAGCATATGTGGCAAAAACCTATTTCCAAATTTATATTGTGAATTTGTAATATCTCTAAAGTCTATGATTTTTTCTTTGATAATAGTTACAAAACATAAATATTTTTGATATGTTATCAATTGCAGTGAGTAAGAATGAATTATTGGTCTATTACTCTATGTATGAATTGATTGGGACAAAGATGAAAAGAGAAAAGGAAGGAAAAGGTTAGAAAGAGCAATGAAAAGCAAAGGGAACCATTTAAAAGAAATTTAGAAGAGGAGCCTCTCGCTTTTTTTTTTACTTGATTTATTTTTTTAATTATGAATTTAACAAACACTAATGTACCAAAAACCTCAAACTCTAAGGTTGAGTCTATAGACAACAGATGCTATCTAAAGTTCTAAGGATAATATTATGTCTACACTCCTAACACTGTAACTCATGAGCCCCCACTAGTGTGCTTCTATTAACAAGTCAGTAGACTCAATGAATAAAAGTTTTGTGGCACAGTAGATAGAGTGGTGGCCTTGGAGCCATGAGGACTTGAGTTCAAATACAGCCTCAGACATTTATTAGTTATGTGATCCTGGGCAAGTCACTTAGCCCTGTTTGCTTCAGTTTCCTCATATATAAAATAAACTGGAGAAGGAAATAGCAAACTACTCTAGTACCTTTGCCAAGAAAACCCTAAATGGGGTCACAAATAGTTGGACATGACTTAAATAGCTGAATGTCCAAGGAAAGCATAACCAATAAACAACTAAAAATTCAATTAGCTCTCAACAAAAGCATTTAAGTTTTAGCAAGAACAGTAGTTATAAAACATTCCTCCTATAAACCCGGAGTGTACTCTCCCACAAACACACACAGCCCACTAAAGAAGAGCAGGCTCAAGCACAACTGTCATGAGTCAGGCAAGAAGGATGTGGCAAAGCAATTTCTAACTCCTGGTGCTTCTGAGAGACATTTGTGACTAGCCTCTTGGTTAGGTGGGTTTCTCAGCTGAGTTTTTAGGGCTTGTTCCTCTCCATAATCTGCTACCACACTTCTTGAAGCTGGTTCCTTCTCTGTATGTGACTGACTCACTGTCTCTGTGTCTGTCTAGAATATTTTCCTTTATTTCCTGATGGTTGTAGTGACTCCTACAAAAGCTCTTTTTCAAAGCAACATGTCATATGGGAGGAAGAGGGGAGAGGGGGCAGAAATTCAGTCCTTTTCCCACCAACAAGGGCATCTCCTCCACAAGCATTTGCTGGCTTGCAATCTTCCCCACTGCTGACATTTGTCCCAGGCTTAAAGTCTCCAAGATCATGATTAATTTGTTTGCTCAACCCATCCCATTCCCTTCTTGACTCTATCATCTAGGTATTATTTGAACCTCATTAAAAAAAATCACAGTATAATATACCTTTTTAGCAAATTAAAACCTCATATGTTTTAACATTCTGTAACTATCAGCTGAATAGTAATGGAAAGGAGGTGACAAGGAATCCTACTTCTTTACACAAACATTTCCATATAGTAAGAATAAAATGGAATTGCATATGAATCCATGAATATTCATTACATACAGCTTGTTTTCTTTGAATCCATATTAAACTTAACATGAAAGCACCAGCACCCCATTGCTTCTCTATGCTGCCTTCTGAACTTACTTCTGATCTTTTTTGTGTGTTTTTTTATTTGTGTCATTTATATCATAACAACACTATTCAAAGAAAAGGGGGAACATTAAAATATCTGCATTCCAATAAATTTTTAGTCTATTTGCTGTGCCACTTGGAGTGTATCACTGTTTTTAGGAAAAGGAAATAAGAATCTAAAAGATTAATGAAGATTGATTAACTGCAGCACTACCCACATACTTGATATTCTGTAATTCTCATGAACCCACCCCTGCCTCATGTATGCTCAATTTGGGAATAAGAATATGAGAGGAGGGGGAAAATGCATGATATATTATGTTTGTATCATTATACTTTTCTCTTGATTTTCTTGTCTTCACAAGTTCCCCAAGATAAAAATTGAAGTGAATTGTATCTGTTTTTGTAAAATTGAAGAAGCTGAGTTGTCACTATCAGAGAAGTAAGTGACTAAGCCAAAAGTACAATTCAAGAGATCCCAAGTGTAAAATCTGCTGTCTCCACAGTATTTTTATGTGCTGTCTCCAATTTCACAAAATGTTCAATACAATAAAGACCATTAAAGCAAATTTTAGCCCCAGAGATTTTGAAGTTTTTCTAAAAGCTTGCTTCAGTATAGGATAATTCCAAGAGGAAGACTTATGTTAATATCCATTCTGACAAATAAATCTATTAAGGTAAATATGGATAAAATGGGATAAAGAAGCACTTGAAATATCCTATCCTATATCCTGCCATCTAGGGGAGTGGTAGGGAGTAGGGGGAAAAAATTTGTAACAGAAAGCTTTGTAAGGGTTAATATTGAAGAATTACCCATACATATGTTTTGCAAATAAAAAATATTAATAAAAAAGAAATATTCTATCCTATAGCTTTAGTAGAAGATTAGAGTCTCAGTAAATATATTAAGTTCCTGAAAGTAAGTGGTCCAAAATCCCGAAGTATGGTATTGTCCATGACCAGGTGCTCTCTGAAGCATTTTTTTCATAACCTTTGAGTTATCACAACGGTGGAGAATGAGATAGTGACATTTTAGCATGCATATCTAGAGCTAAGGAAAAACTCTATACTTTTGAAGTGGAATTAACTGAGATAGAATTAACAGCCTCAGTGCTGTAACCCAGGAACTTGTCATAACCAGCCAGATTTGGCCTTTTAAAGGGATAGACAGGGAAGAAAACTGAAACAGAGAAAAACGAAAAGGTATCATACTCTCAACTACAAAATTGTCCCAAACTGAAAGACACATAATCCCAGGCTTGCAGCCTTTTAATTTGATCTTCCTTCAAATAAAAACTAATTTGTGACAATGAGGGGAGGCTACAAGAAGTACAAGAAGTAAAATCTCAAGGAATTATGAAATATATTGAAACAGATTGCTTGATATATTGGTAAAATCCCCCAGGCCTTAAAAGACAAGATGGTTCTGTTATGTCAATGACAGCATCAAATTTACCTTTCTAGGGGCTAAATTGTATTGTACTAAACCACATAGCTTGAAATAACGTACCTTACAATAAGTTTAGAAAAAAAGTAAGAGAAGGGAAGGAAGAGAGGGGAAAAGAGATGCAGGAAAGGAAGAAAAGAAGAGGAGAGAGGAAGAAAGGAAGAAAGGAGGGAAACAGGAAAGTAAGGGAGGGAAAAAGAAAAGAGGGAAGAAAGAGGGAGGGAAGGAAAGAAGAAAGGAAGGAGAGGAAAAAGAAAAGTCATATAAAAAGTGATAACTTGCTAAATTATAAAAAGAATAATGGAATATTAGTTCAATTATCTCATTTCACAACTATATAAACAGAAGCCCAGAGAAGTAGAGATATTTGCCTAAGGATGTAATAGCTATTTCATGTCAGAGTCAGTTTTAGAACTAAGGTATCCTGACATAGAAGTTGGATTTTCATATTTAGAAAGCAAATGAGAGGGAAAGAGAGCCTAGAACTGTGATATCTTTGATATAGGGAATTCCTGGTTAGAAAACTCCTTAAAAAAAAAAAAGCAGAAAGACTGGAAGAAAGAGAATATCACTCATAGTCTTTAAAAAGCAAACTTGAAGCACTCTAAGACAAGCTCTGTCAGTGGAGAAGTAGTCATCCCTGGCATTTGAGTGCCAGCTGCAGAAGTAGTCTTTTCCCTTGTGCCACTTTCAGATTTCAGTGGAATGAGAGGAAATGGGGAATTTCTCTCTGTCCTCCCATCAGCAATAGTGTTTTGAAAAAGAGCAACTTACCCATCAAAATTCCCTGTACTAGGGGAAAATACAAGAGAAAATGTGGAGAACAATTCCCTCTGAATAAATAAATTACTTCCTCCAATCCTCTTTGATCAGGGAACCCACTATCAGCTTGTCTGAGTATAAGGTACTACCTCGTATTATCTTAAATTATCAGTGGTTCACATTCATTTATTTTTTGACAAGCATTTGACAAGCAACACCTATTATGTGCTATATATTAAAAGAAAGAGAAAAATAAATACAAAATATTTCCTATACCTAAGAAGTTTATAGTCTAGCAGCAGAGGTAAGAAATATATACAAATAAATATAATATTGAATAGAATGTGATAAGACACATGAATGGTACAAAGTGATGTTGGATTTTAAAGAAAGAAGAGATCACTTCATAGTAAAGAAATAGTGGAGATCATTTAAGACTTCATTAGAGAGATCTTGAAAGACAGACTGTGTAGGAAATAGTGTAAACAAAGTTTCAGAATGTATTTCCTTGGAAAACATGAGTAATCCAGTGTGGATGAAATATAAGAGTATAAGAAAAGAAGTAATAAAAAATAAAGTTAAAAACATAAAGTTACAGACATATGAGGAGCTTTAAATGCCATTACAAGGAATTAATTTTCCCTTCATTGGTTAATTTAAGTCTCGGTTCTTACCTTTTGCCAATCTGACTTCTCTGCCTCTGATTACCTTTAGAATTTAGTGTAAGCTGAGAAAGAATTTAATACTGTCAATTGCTGGCTTTTCTCACCAAAGCCATCTATCATTTTGTCCCTCCTAGACGGAAAATGAATATTTATGATTTTTCTTAGCCATGTCTTTTAGACAATATAAGGGTTGTATGCTTTTCCAATTATCAATTATGTATTTATGTAGCTAATCTAAATACCACTTGGTTTAATTTGTTTACTATTTATACTATTTGCTTATTTATTATTTTCTGTTCATAAAAAATCTATTTATAATAACTCTTATTAGCTAGTTCTCCTCATCCTTCCCCTACCCTCAGTTATATGTCTCCTCTGTATCACATTTCATTACTCTCTAACCTCCTGACATAGATCAAGATTTCCTTCTTCCTCTTCCATTCGTTTTCCTCCCTTGTTTTCAAATAGGAATCCTTATTCTGTTGTTTTGTTTTTTGAAGGAATTATTTCTTCTCATTGATAACCTGGAAGTGGTAGAAAAACAAACATGGAATACTCTAAGTGAGGTCACAGCAAACCTTGTGGTTGCAAAATTCCCTGTCCTTTGTCCCTGTTACTCATTGCTTATATTCTCAACTCCTTTGATCGACTTGCCTCACCTGTTCTATACCTTCTCATCTTAGTGGCACTTTCTCATCACTTCGGCACCTTAGCAGTCATATTGATTTTTCTTTTATCTTATTACCTTCTTCTCCAGCTAAGTCCTTCTCTTTTTTTCTCCTTCTCTTTTTCATTCTACTTCTTTTAGGTTCCTTTTGCTCAACTTTTCCACCATCACTACCATCACCCCTTGCAAGTACATTGCCCAGAAACAATTAAGCAAGATTGTGTCTGAGAGTACATGTCACTTGATTGCTAACAGAAAAGAAGGATGAACGCTTTTAATTTTGATAATGTGGTACCAACATTGCTGGTTGTAGTTGGACTGCATTTGGTAGCCTTTATATTGCCATAGACTGTGTATGCTGCTTTCTGTTGAGTGTGCTTTCTTTACCCTATATGACTTTATTTAAGCTTTTCCTTGTTTTAAATGTTACACTCCAATGAGTTCTTTGGATCCACCATTGTGTAAGGTACAGTCATATTTATTCCATTACTTTAATATTCTATGGTGTATTCAGTCATTTCCTCAATCACTGGTTATTTGGTTCTAGGTTTTATTATTATAAATAGTTCTACTATGAATATATTTATACCTTATCTTCTTTTCTTGCTGTCATTAATCACCTTGGGGTATAAACCTAGTACTGCAAACCCTGATAAGCCCTGGACAGTTTGAGAGCCGCATAGGAGGACAGTGAAAGAAAAGGGAGAGATTGATAATATGCTAATCATTTTAAGAAACTGTCTTCCTGGTTCTGTAATACCATTGTTAGATTTTTTGCAATTGAAGCTCAACACAATGTTTTCTTTTTAACCATAAAATAATTTAAAAAAAACATTAGAAAATAAATTGGGATTGGTGGCCAGATTTTTTTAATTTTTATTTTTTAACTCAATTTCTATTCACCTAACCCAGTTATACTGTGAACTTTTTGAGGGTCTAAGCTATTCCTTCTCAATCTTTAGCAGTCTTCCTTCCTCCCTCTCCCAATCCAACTACTCTTAACTCAGATCTCTGCATCAATAAATAGAAATTAACACTAAAAGAACCACGATTTAAGAAAATCAACAAGGAGCCAACAATCATTTGATTCACTTTATCCATAAAGCAAAGAAAATAGAGATAAGGAAACAAAATCATTTCAAACAAAATTATAACATTGTTGCATTAATTGATGCATCTGGTTACAGTTTCAATAGCCCGGCCTTATGGCCTCCATATTTTTCCAGGCCACATTCTGACATGACTATGTGTTTTATTGCAGCATGCAAAAGGAAAGAGCAAGAACACGGGAAGGATAGAGGGAACACACCCAAAAAGCCTAGGTTGGTCTTCACAGATGTCCAGCGTCGAACTCTACATGCAATATTCAAAGAAAATAAGCGTCCGTCCAAAGAATTGCAAATCACCATTTCCCAGCAGCTCGGGTTGGAGCTGAGCACCGTCAGCAACTTTTTCATGAACGCGAGGAGGAGGAGTCTGGATAAGTGGCAAGACGAGGGCAGCACCAATTCAAGCAACTCATCTTCTTCATCAAGCACTTGTACCAAAGCATGAAGAAATAACCACAAACTAAAACCTCGGTGGAAAAGCTTTAAATAAAACTTTAAGAAAAATTTAAAAAAAGACCAGGACTTCAAGATAGCAGGTTTATACTTAGAATTATTTGAAAAAAAAAATTATTTATAGTCCAAAGAAACCAAAGACTGAACTCGCCTGCATCCTGACTTTGTTCTGAGACACACACTTCAGCAGGGTGACGACTTGGCAAAGGAAGTAATGAGCACGAGAACTGCTGGGTCTTAGGCCGTCCATCCCGGTCATTCTCTCTGGGCTCGGCTCTTCCGCGCTTTGATGCGTAGCGATTTTTAGCCATTGAATGGACATCTTTTCAGATCTGACTCCTTCATCTCTCCTACCACACCGTGAAGGGGGAGGGTGTCTCAGTACTGTGCGTGCACCCCCACCCCCACCCACCACCAGTGTTAGGGACTTAGGCAGGGCTGGTCTTCAGGAAAGGCTGTGGCGGAGGCACAGCCAACATGGCGCGGAGTAGTCTGAGCTCCTTGGAACCGAAGCGGGATTTCGCTCTTCTATTGTTTGAACCTGCCGGGCCTATAACCTAAATGCAGATTCAAACCCAGCAGTGAAAATTTGAATGACTCCTAAACTAGTGCATTCTCTTTGTTTGTTAAGGAATGTTCAGCTATTTTTTAAAAAATGAAACAAGATTCCAACCATTAAAAAACCAATCACCTAGGTACCAAAGAACACATTTAATATTATAGTGCAGGTATTTTATTGCAATGATTTTAATATTCCAAAGCTATTTTTACACAAAATACTATGTAAAGTTATACGTATGAACTGACCTAACTGTATAATACAGTACACATATAATCATGACTGTTATTTAGGATTCTTGAAGCATTTGAAACATTAGTTTTCTTAACTGGCAAGAAAGAATGTAGCTTCAGGGAAGCAACTAATATCCCATCACAAAGGTTGATGCCATGAGTGTATCCTTCCATTCAGTTGGACATGCCCATTCAAGTTCTAGAACCATCACTTGAATGGAACCTTGGACACTGATAGTTGAAAAAAATTAATTTTGTTCCTTCCAAATTATTTCCCTAGAGGTCATTCTGAACCTACTTTTAACACCATGAAATTGTAAAAATGGCACCAGTAAAATCCTTTTTTTTTTTTTTTTGGTAGGTACCCACATCAAATTAGAGATTGCAAATCCTGGGAATTTGACCTAATATCAATACCTAATTCAAAATCATTAGATGCCAAAATATCTTTAAAAACAAACAACCAAAAAAAGACTAAAGAAATTAAGTAAAAAATGAAGGCACTCAAGAAAGATCTATCATGGAAAACATTGGCTAAAAAATAACCTATCCAGTATTGTTAACTACTTAGATAAGTGAATCAAAGTGATTACATAGTCAGCTTAATCCTTGGTGAGATTTGGGCATCAAGAAACAATGAACGATTCAATTTTGAATTGGGAGGATTGTTGATAGTACATAGAAAAAAGCCAAAAAGAAGAGTAGACTCGATTCTGCAGTTCTTCTAGTGTTTGTATCATTAAGCACAACCTCCATGGTGTACTACATTCTTTCTTGCTACTACATCAAGCTGGATATTGCATGCCATAGATTTCACTTTAGTTAAAAGGGGGCAAATCTAAAGAGCACTTGACCTGACCTTCTAAACGCATAGACAAAATTTTTCCATTTTGTTCAAGTCACAGAGTCAGGGGCAATATATGATCATGAGTTTGGGGTTTTGCTTTGTTTTTGTTTTTGTTTTAGAACACTAGGAATAATACAGGAGACAACAAAATCAGATAATGATGGTACATTAGTGAATCATTTTCTTTCCCTTATAGAACTATGGAGATTTAGGTAGAAAATTCCCTCAGTTCAAACTACAATTGCAGATATCATTTTTATCATTAGGCTAAAAATTAGCTATCCTTAATCACCTTTTCTGTTTGAAATTATAAAGCTAAGCATTGTTCCAGTAACAAGTAACTAATTCAAATCTCATTAAAAATGCTGAAGATAAAGAAATTAAATAATTTTAACATACTACTTACCTCCTTAGGACTAAATTTGAGCATCTTCTCTAAATATCTGACAGAAGTCTAAAAAAAAGTGAAACTCAACCATATTATATCAGTTCTGATTCTCCTCCTGAGATCTCTGTTGAATGGGGAAGAAAAGGTATTTTTATTTTAGGGTTTTCCATTTTACCCCAAATTCCAGAAATTTTTTTTAAAAGGCACAATTACAGTCCAGTTATCTAAACAAACTTCTAAAATTACACACCTTCAAGTTTCCTAGAAATTCAATATTGTCAATTCCTTGTGAATCAAAGGAAAAAACCGATTGATGTTTGCTCTCTCCAGAAGGAAAAGAAAACCTGCAATATAACTTATTTATCATGTTGGGAGGGGGAAGCCTTATTCATTTCAAACATAAGAATATAAAATTCAGGGAATTTCAAGCTATCTGCACACACATAGATGATTTTACTTGATTCCAGAATTTTTTTAAACCCACCAAAAAACTGGTTGACTTCAAGCAACCAGGCTTATTTTTGTTATTGTTGTTATTATTTTTGTTGTTGCATGAATCCCAAATGACCAATTTGAATGCATTTTTTAAACATTTCAACCAGTTATTTTGAATGTAGACACAGCCCCCAAGTATGTCACCACTTTTTTTTAAGTACTTCCTCTCATAATGTCTTTTGAAAAATAATCAATTAACCTATTTGCTGAAACCAAAGAGAATTTTCATACCAGCATTGAATTTGCACCCAATATGCAATTTCAGGACCTAAAGATATATTTTCACATAAACAAATGCACAAATTACAGCCTGAAAAATAATTTTAATTGCCTATTATACATACTTAAGACCTTTAATTTTTAGAACTCATAATCAACAAGCCCCACATTTTCACAAGCAATATGCTCATCATCTAGTTGCCACAGGCTTCATTTTCCTTATTCACCTTCTAAATATCTCATTGAAAAAGGAATGTCACCATTTCTGCTTAGTATAGCACTATTTTATGTCTCAGGTTGTTAACTTAATACATTGATCAAAAAAAAAAAAGCCATTAGTTTACTCAAGTTTTGATCATTTCTTTTCCTAAGTAAAATTCGACTAAAGAACAAATCTTAATTTTTTTTGTTGTTGTTGGTTCCAAACCTGTACTCTAAGTAATCTTTATTATTTCCTTTTTTTTTTTTTTTGGTGGAATTGAAGTTAGTCTGGTTTCATCCATCAATCATCCAGGTCCTATTACCAAAGGAAATATTTCCTGAAAGGGGCCAAGCATGAGGGTGGGAGGAATGATGCTATGGGGAAGGAAGCAGGTACCAAAGAATAGGAGGTAAATCTTTAATCAGAGTTCAGGTAAAATAATTCTGGATGTCAGGGATTCAATCTCAGAATGCAGCTGGAATAGACCCTAAAGACCAAAGAAAGGGTGTGGTGGAATCCAGAAATTCTAACTGACCCACGTCATTCACTGCACCCAATTGAGAGTACCGTAATTCCTTTGCCAGAACAAAAAGAAAAGCACTGTGTTACTTTGGGACTCTTCCTACTCCCGATGCTTTCCCAGGTGAATAGCCTGTCTTCACAGGTTAAATGCAAACTGTGCTATACCAAAGAGTTCTAGGACACATCTCACATGAATTATAAAGGCATTTTCCTCTAGAAAGGTCCTCCCTTTCTACATAAAGGATGAAAACTATGCATTTAGCAAACAAAGAGAAAGCACTTCTCCCTTTTCTATCAAGCCAAGTTTAGGGTGCATTCAAAGGCCGGAGGCTATTTTGAGACTCGTTGGGCCTTCTGGGTTATTATTGTGGTGTGGTTAGCTTTATAATACATCTGGTAACTATTTCCTAAATATGAAGGACAAAGAAGCAAAAGGTAAGAAATAGCTACTTCCACAAATGTAAAAAATAAATGTGTAAAAAATCTACTATTTATAGTGTGAACCAAAGACGCTACCTCACTCGATTTCCATTGGTGATTTTAATCACATTGATGATACCAAAGAATACCAAAGATTTTTTCATGCACGGCCTTGGTCTGCAAAGGGGACTCAGCCCCTTTCCCTTCCCTCACCTCTTTCCCCCTTTCTCAATCTTCACTCAGTGTATAAACTTGTCTTCATTATTGATAATAATAATAATAATGGTAATAATAATAATAATAATAATGACATTAGGAAATACTACTCTTACTACTGCTAATACTACTTAATAAATCTTTAGGCAAACATGTTGCAAACTTTGTAAACTCATAGGACGAGTGCCTTGCTTAAACCAAAGTGTTAAACCGCTGTTGACCTCTCTCACCTTATACTCTTTGAATACCTCAGCCTCTTAGAAAGGCCACTAATGGAAAAAAAAAAAAAAAAAAAAAAAAAAAAGGAATAATTATTCACCGTGGTGCTTTTTCCGTGCAACCATGCAATGAAACTTTCTTTGATACCAAAGGAAAACTTTTTTTTTTCCACTTTCTTGCTGATGAACCAAAGCTCCTCCTCTCTCCCTTCCCATCACTGTTTGAGTCCCTCCACCAGGCAGGCCGTGCATCTCTTTTACCAATTCCTCCAAATACCTCATAGTAATGAAGCTTTAGGGTTATGTTGTATAGAGAGTCTATGTGATAAGGCAAAACTTACTAGTTTGATAATTGTTAAGATTACTTAAAAAATCTTTATAATTCTTATTTATTTTGTAGTATATATCACTGAAGATTTGTTCCCTTCAGTTTGGGGTTGGTTGGGTTTGGTTTGGTTTTGCTTTTTTGGTTGGCAGAACTGCCCTAGGATGCTCAAGGAAGACTTTTAATTTCTGGAAATGTTCCCCAGGTGCGTTAAAGAATATGTATAAATGCAAGAAAGGAACAAAAAAAATGACTTTCATTTTGATAGTTACATAAGACATTTTGTGTTTGGTAGTTGATTTTTTCACAGGGTAAAAAAAAAAAGAATTATCTTTTTAGTGACACTGGGTTTTTCCTGTTTTTTTTTCCTCTATAATGTGCTGTGATTTTTTAATTTAATTACATTTTGTATAAGCTTATTTAATCACTACTTTAATTTATGACTGTAGTTTTTAAAAAAATGTATATAGTAGATTTGAAATGGCCAAAGCTTTATGTTACAATCTTTTTTGTTCTTTATGCTAAGATAAGCTGAAGTAGAGAGCTTCTCTTAACTGCAGGGTGTTATCTTTAGCCTTGTCTTAGCAGGCACTTCAGTGTGTGTTGTAAACACTGCCAGGTTTCCCCTGTCCCCCCCTTCAAAAACTTGTACATGCCAAAATGAGTGTTTCAAGATCGTCCTTTTTGTCACTTAGAAAGAAGAAAAGCATTATCCGTGTGTTTTTTCTTTATTTATTCGTCTTTTTTAAAGAAAAGATTACTTTGCAGGTAAGACCTGCAGTTCCAAAGAATTTAAAACTTGTTTGACGTTTAAAAGCACCGGCATTTGTGAGATACTTTGCTGACTTTTTAAAAAATTTACCATTAGCACGGGTATGGGAAAGGAAAGAATTGTAAAAAAACAAAACAAAAAAAAAACTCTTGAAACAAGCTAACTTGAATTTGGAAATATTTCTGAGTTTTATCAAGCTTCTGAAGGGCTTCAAAGGCTGCAAGGAACATTTCCACTTCTAGAAAGATATGTATGATCATGGCTCAGGGTCTCCAAAGAGAAAGTCACTGCTAAGGACAGATGACTGAGCTAATGCTATTTATGAGAGAACAGGAGACTCCCAGAGCATGATTTCTCAGTCCCAGCTACAAATTTGATTTTGTAAAAAGGAAATTTTTTCCATACCTTTCCTACCTAGCCTGTTACCCTACATCCTCTTCCCTCTCCACCTCCCCCCTACTTGGAAACTCTTCCTCACCACCCCCACCTCCCCATCAATTGGAATAGTTTCAGAGGCCCTGGATAGAAGGAATAATGGCTTCCCCAAATTAAATTTGTCCCTCCCCACACTGTTTTCTTTTTCCAAACTAGAAGCAACAAACTGAAATCGGGCTCCATTGATGTTTTTCAGATGCTTGCCACTATCTTGGGTCACTTCAGCCCAATAAATCTAGATATATACACACAATATGTCCATACATGCACACAGTGTGGATATATATGTATATATACGCATATATATGTGTGTGAATATGTATATATGTATACATACACACACGTGAAGAATTCTACAAACCCGAGAAATGGCATTGTCAGGGGAGACAATGCTCACTATTTTGCTTGAGTGATAATTTCTGTTTGAAATGAATGTCATCAATCCATATGCTTTATTACCAATGTAAATATTTTCTTTCCAGACGCAATAGTTAAGTTCAAGGTGTACCTTTTCATTTTCAGGGATATAATATGGGGGGTTTAGGGTGGGAAAGGAAAGGGAGGGCTTAAGCTTTGGGACAAATGTTACATTTTCTTAGGTACATTTTATACTTGTCAAGTATTTAAATAGGGCAATAAAGCTGCTCTGAAATGCAGGATCATTCAATGGTCGGTCATTGGTAAGCATTGACTAATTATTTGCTTTTAAATACATACTGTAATGCTGTGCAGTGACTTATGTATAACAGAAAGAAAATCCAGGAAAAAAAAAAGCAGTAGTTATTAACTAGTCTTTTACCATCAGCAATGAAACACTGAACAGAATTGTATCCCTTAAGAATTATGTTTTCTGTTTCTCCTTTAGCCTTTTGAATTTTTGTGGTATGTTTTGCATTTATTGCATCATCTTTGTGGGATCATTTTAGTTTTGCATTCGAAACAAAACAACAGTATTAAAAAAAATAAACTTTCAAAAATTGTCTTTTACTTGCTTCAATAGTTGTGTTCCTATATCTGACGGTGTTGTCCAATCTGAAACCAGCCCACTAGTCTGTGTTCCCTGGGAATCTCCCTTCCTCTTTCTTGAACTTTTCCATTCTCAACACACCTTTGACCTTAGCTATTGTTTGATTGTGTCTCAGTTTCCATGTTCAAGTTAGCTTGATGGTTTAATTATATAAGGAGGGTGCCTAAGACAATCATCAGGTAAAAAAAAAAAATTTAAAATAAAAATAAAAAGATCAGTAGAGGTAGAAAATCTTCCAAGAGCAAGAGGGAGTTCTTCCTTAGCAATGAAAAAAATAAAAATAAAAATAAAAACCATGAGGGGCTTAGAAGATTTTTGATAAAAGACAAATGTTGCTCTCTTTTTTGTTTGTCAATTAGAAAGCAGTAGTAGTTTATACGTCGCATCTGCATTTCAGACTAAGTGATTATTGTACCCAATTACAGTTGATTGCTAATGTTTTGTCAACTTTCTCTCTCTCTCTGTCTCTCTCTCTCTCTCTCTCTCTATTTCTGTTCCTCTCTATCTTTCTCTTTCTCCAATGCTTCTCCTGTACTTTTGTGTGTAGAGACAAAAAAGTATAATGCATTAGGCATTATTCTGGTTTGTTTATGGGTATCTCCTGTACTGCATTAAGGTTTCTTTCCTTTTTTTAAGCTTCGCTACTGTTCTCACTTTATGCCGTGCAATATCATCTGCTGTGTTTGCTAAGCAAAAAAGAAAAAAAAAAGAAAAAGAAAAAAAAAAAAGCAAGTGATGATGCCATCATGCTTTTCAGTGTTAAAATGTTTCAGCGTTTATGTAGTCACCAAAATGTAGTCAATAAAATGTTGGATTTTCCAGCACTTTAAATTTAGACCTTTCTTGACTCCTTTTGTTTTCCCATCCATACAATCACAACAAATTAGCCATGAGCTTTGTTTTGGAGGGTGGATGAGGATGGGAGGGCTGTAAAGAAGCAGGATGCTAATATTCACATGAAAGTCAATGAAGAAAGCAACCTTTTCCCAAAAAGATTTTCTGAATAAAACAAGAAGATACTTTAAAATAAAAGAGCAGCATTCTATTCCCAGAGGCTTTGACAACTTCTACCAATCTGATTGACTATCTATCTGAAAATAATTTTTTTATGTATGTATGTATGTGTATAAGTATGGGTGTTTTTGGGGGGCGGTTAAGCTCAAATGGATTGAGATAGAAGTGGTGGACATAAAGTTAGAAGGTTGATACTAAGAATTATCTTTAGTCTTTGGCAAATATTTCCCATTTTGATTTTTAAGAGAAAATAAGATTTCACTTTTGATTTGTTTCATTTTTCAAAATGAAAAAAACTCACAAGAGGCTTTATATGCCATTTCAGAATAAGAAATCCTCATGAGCGAAGGAGAACCAATAGTCTGACTGATATTCATGTATTGAGGAGTGACCTGTGTTTATACCATACAAGAAGATCCAGGAAGCAATCTGAATTCTTATCTTTATTTTACACTTATTTAATGGAACTATACTATGGAACCCCTTTGAATGTTGCCTAGAGTGAATTCATATCAGAACTGGATTTTGGGAAAGTAGAATAATCTTTTCTCCATTGCACTGAGCAAACAACTCCATGTTCTTCTAATTAATGTTATTACCAAGTCTAGGGTAAAAAAAATAAATAAAATAAGTTAGATCAGAGGGCAGGGAAGTCACAAGGAACAAGAGGTGGTGGAATAAGCAATTTGAACAGCATTTAATAGATGCTGAAAAGTGGTTAATTTTCTTATTGAAATCAATATTACTGAGTTTTCATTATTTATTACTCTTTAATTTCCAATTAAAAGTTATCCTTGAAGATAACTAATAAAAAGTGACATGATACTGAGCTTTTTTAAAGCAAAGAAAATCACTTACCTAAATCATTTGCAAAATAGAAATCACACTAAGTATACATGGAAAAAAATATGCCAGACAATACAAAATGAAGGAGCTCTACCTTTGGGATTGGGGTAACATATCAACCAAGAGAAAGAGTTCAAGATTTCATTCAAAGAGAAATTCCCCAAAGCTTCTAGTGTAGCAAGCTGGAGATAAGAACAGGATGGAGAAGGCCAGCTCTGCTTCTGTCACTTTCTTCCTTGAGTCTTATTCTCCTTTGAGCAATTTGAAGTGGTCAGCATCATACATATTCTCTCTCCAAATTGGAAGTCAGAAGCAGCCCAAGAGATTGTAAAATACAAACTGAAGAGCACTAAAAAAAAAAGCCAAACAAAGCAAAGTTGCCAATGAGAAGCAAGTCACCATAGCAATATGTTTTGGGACTCGGTCCTTCCCTGAGCCAAAACTCTCTGACGTCTGAGTGTTGCAAGTCTCAGCTGGGGCAAGTCCAGTAACTATCAATATACAGTATAAACAGAAGCATCAGTCGTTTGAAACATGATAAAGGTTTGATTTTCATAGCATTCTAGATAACCAATCTTTGTTACCATTGCAATTAAAATAAGCAAATGCACATTAATCCTCCAAGCGATGCAGTAGAAATGGCACCACACAGAGCATCACTTGGATGAGTATTCAGTGATAACCTGGCTGAATAGAGAGAAAGGGATGAATGCAAAAGATTTGTGGAGGTAAAAAAGACATGATTTGGTAAATAACTTTGATGTGTGGAGGGAGAAATAGTCTACTTAAGTCAAACATCATGTCAGGGTTATGAAACTAAATGGCAAGAAGGATAATTGTGCCTTCGGCAGAAATTGTGAAGGATTTAGATGTATGATGGATAATGCAAGTACATTTCCAAACGCATGCATGTCCTGAGCTTTATAGGTACGTTTCCCCTTTATATTAAGAGGACTCAGCTTCTAACATAAGTTGGGATTACTTTGACTGGGCAGACAAGCATGGAGCTGGGAATGGAGGAAATATGTGGGTTTTCTTTTTGTTCTTTGAAATGTTAGAATGTCTGAATCTCCTGTGTTTTGTTTTAATTAGCAGTCTTTCAGCAAAACTCCTACAAAAAGCTGTCTATCCTGATCACCTTCACTTCTTCTCCACCCATTCTCTTCTCAACCCTTTACAATATGGCTTAAAACCTTAGTACTCAACTGAAACTGCTCTCTCCAGAGTTTTCAGTGATTTCTGAATGGACAGATTTCCCCAATTTCCATTTTCCTTGACTTCTTTGAAGCATATGATTGCTGGCCATTCATGGGGGATGCTCATTCCCCTCTGGGTTTGTTTTTTTTTTTGGGGGGGAGGATATTGCTCTCTCTTGATTCTCCTATTTGTCTGAACATTTCTTCTCAGCTTCTTCTGCTGATTCATCATCCATAATCAGGTTCCCTAAATGTGGATTACTATAAGGCTCTTTCCTGGGTTCTTTTCTCTCTATATCTCTCACTCAATGACCTCAGAACCTCTCTATACAGATAATTCCCAGATCCATATATCCAGGCCCAGTATCCCAGCTACACATTTCCAACTGCTTGTTGGAATACCTAGTTTCAAACTAGGTATTCTGTAGTAATCTCAAATTGTGCAAAATACTACTCATTGAACTTTTCCCAAAAACCCACCTTTCTTCCAAATCCATCACAATTCCTGTCAAAGGCACAATTACCCTTCTTGCCATTTAGTTTCATAACTCTGGTGTGATCTTTAACTCAAGTGAAGACCATTCCTCACTCCTCACATCCAAATTAATTGCCAAATCCTGTCTTTTTTTTTTAACCTCCACAACATTTTTTGCATGTATCTTTTTCTTTCTACTCATCTACACATCATTCCCTATTACAATAACCTTTTAGTTGGCCATTCTCAAGTCTCACTTTACTCTATTCTATTCTCCAAACAGCTGCCAAAGTAATTTTTTCCTAAAGCACTGATCAGCCCCCTACTCAAGAAATTCCAGTGATTCTCTATTGTTTTCAGGATCAAATATAAACTCCTTTATTTGACTTTAAAAGTTCATTACAATTGGATCCAAACTACTTTTCCAGTCTATGAATTACTCTTAATCTAATATTCTATTACTATACTATAGTATACTGTACTATACTATGCTATGCTATGTTGTATTATGCTATGCCATACTATATTATACTCTAGCGATATATATTGTGGTCAATGCAGGGGTGGAGTGGATAAAGTTCTGGACTGGGAGTCAAGAAGACTCCTCATCTTGAATTCAGATGTGTCTTCAGACACTTACTCTGTGACCCTGAACAAGTCCCTTAACCCTGCTTGCCTCAGTTTCCTCATCTGTAAAATGAGTGGGTAAAAAGAAATGACAAATCACTCCACTTATTTTTGCCAGGAAAATCCCAGTTGGAGGCACAGAGTCAAACATGATTGAACCTACTGAACAGCAACAATATACTATGCATTTATCCTAATTTACAGCCCATCCAGACTGGCCCTTCTGCCTTTCCTTTGGCACAATTCTATCTCCTGTCTCTCTGCCTTTTGCAATGACTGTCCCTTATGCCTGGAATAATTTACTCTTCAACTGCACCTATTAAAATCCATAATTTCCTTTCAAATAGGGCAGCTAGGTAACACTATGGACAGAGCACCAAGCCTGGAATTAGGAAGATCCAAATTCAAATCTAACCTCAGACACTAGCTGTATGACTAAATCAATCACTTAAGCTCCATTTATCTTAATTTCCTCATCTGTAAAATGAGGATACTCCCAGAGTTGATATTTATAAAGTGATTAGCACAATGCCTAACACTTAATAAGCACCACATAAATATTATCCTTATAATCATGATTAAGTGACTTTAAATGTTACTATCTATATGAAACCTGTCCAGATTCTTTCTGCTGCTATTGCACTTGAAATTACTTTGCACTTATTTTAAATACATTTATACATGTATACATTGTCTCCTCAGATAGAATATATATACTTCTTGGAGGCAGAGATTATTTCATTTTTAAATTTGTACATCCAACACTTTACACAATACCTGACTGTAACGACCAGCGACCAGCGTTACAAATAAGCTTAAGGGTAGGATAAGCTCACCTCAACAGGCTTCGGATGTCTCCGGCTCCAAGCCTCCACGACCGGGAGAAACCTCACAGTTCACCACAGGACACGGGGATATGCTTATCTTACTTTATTGTGTGTTACACCTACATAGTCTACAAAGCTGTGCTAATAGTAATCACGGTCTCTATGGCAGTAGTCTCCTTTTATCCCTTCTCGTCCTTCTCCGCCCACGCCACAGCGAACCAATCGTGTCCCACCCTGGAGGTCTCCGGTCTGAGCTGGCCTGCTCTGATAGGGCGCCAGCCCTCGAGCAGTGTACAGTGCCTGCAGGTCTCGTGCAATATGCAAAACATCTTTCACGTGACTTAGGCTCTATGGTCCTCCGTCCTGTGGTGTTTTGCTGCATCAGTAATGCCACACCTGTGCTCAGCCATTCGGCCCCCAGATGGTCACGTGCGTTTCCTGCTAGCTATAGGCACCTGGGCATTACACCTGACATGTAGATTTTACATAACAAATACTTGTTGGTTGATTGATTATTGCTATAACACCATCTTAAGGTCTGAATTTCTCATCTGTTTGTATTGGATATTTAGACTTTCTAGAATTTCTGTTGTCTTGAGATACTTCCCATATGAAAAAAAAAAAAAAACTTCATTAGGAACACTTAAGCAGCAACCTAAAATAACAGCTATTTAAAAGTGAACTAAAAAAAATTTAAAAAGAAAGAAAAGTGACTTAATAAGAAAAAGATGGCAGAAAATATCAACTTGATCTTGATTTTTCTATCCTTTCTTTCCCTGTTGATTGGCCTCTGCTCTTTTGTTGTCTACAATGGGGATAGTTCTTATGTTTGTGTGAACAAAACTTTGAGAATAAGAGAAAACCTAGACTTTCCTGGGTTAAAAAAAATGTCCCCTGTGGGTTTTACAGATAAATGACAAAAGTTGACTCTTTAAGTGACCAAGATATAGATCTCTAACTGAGCTGTGGATCAATCAAGCAGAATTATTTTCTTTTATTTATTTGTTTGTTTGTTTTTATCATTTTCATGATCACTATTGATCACTATAGCCAATCACATAGAAGTTTGATGTTTTGCTGAATAATTAAAACTAATGCAATGTCTATAAACTCTTAATAAGAACTGATAATTTCCCTCTTCCTGAATGGCTGCCTATCACAACTGTATCAGAATTAAAAATCAAAAAGCCCAGTACTGTTTGTGCAAATAAATAGCTTAAATGGTGACTGCTGTCAAAAATAAACTTTTTTACTCTTCCAGGAAATAATAGTTATTTTATAGAAATACAGAAATATAATTTCAACAAATTTTTCACCCCTTTCAGACTTCTTTCTTGATCTTTAGGTTTATCATGGGAAATGAATAATCCTAAAGACAACAAAATTAAAATGCCTGAAAACCAGGTTCAAACCAAACCAAAACCAGGAGCTAATAGCTCATCATATTATGGCTCTGATGTGAAGAAACTGGCACTATGGTCTTATAATCTTAGATTTAGAGATGTAAGAAATCTTAGAAGCCATCTCAATTTACAGATAAGGAACTAAGGCTCAGTTCCTTGGTTAAGGTCTCATAGGTAGCATGTAGTCAAGTCAGGATTTGAAACTAGTTCTCCTGATCCCAATTTGCCAATCATTGGTGCTCAACTTCAGGACCCCTTTAAGCTCTTAAAAATTATTGAGGCTTCCCCCAAAGAGCTTTTGTTAATGGGGATCACATGCATTACCATTTACTACATTATAAATGTAAACATTTCAATACTATTTTGAAAATAATTTTGACCTCAAAGATTCTCAAAAGGAGGACCAGCAAGAACCCCAGATCACACTTTGATAACCATTACACTATTCCCATTTCTTCTTTCTCCTTCAATGTCTTATGCTTATATATGGTTGCAGAGATATTCTTCCAGTCTTCATTTTGGTTAGGAAAAGCAATCTCTGGGGAACCAGGTTCCACGTTTCTAGCTAGTCTGATAAAGAAATATTAGGAACCAAGAGAGTCCCAAATAAAATCATATGATCATATTTCTCATATATCTATTTTTTTCTTCTGTGATAGAAAAATTTCTGTTGGTCAAGCAACAGTTTCTGTACTAAATTTAGAGTTTTGGGGGTTTTTGTTTGTTTGTTTTTGTTTTTTGCTGAGGCACATGGGGTTAAGTAACTTGCCCAGGGTCAAGTGTTAAGTAGCTGAGGCCAGATTTGAACTCAGGTCTTCCTGACTTCAGGGCTGGTGCTTTAGCCACTGTACCACCTAACTGCCCTAGAGAATTATTTTGATCTGTTTTGTAGTACAGTAAAAGAAGAAAAAAAAAACTGGATTTGGAGTCAAAGGTTCCATGTTCAAATCTTCACTCTGGGTAACCCTAAGTCATTTTTCTTCTCAGACCACAATTTCCTCTCAGGAGGACTGGAATTCAAATCCGGACTCAGACATTTAATACTTCCTAGTTGTGTGACTCTGAACAAGCCCCTTAACCCCAATTGTCTCATAAAAGAAAAAAAAAGATAAAAATATTATTCGGAAGGAAGGAAGGAAGGAAGGAAGGAAGGAAGGAAGGAAGGAAGGAAGGAAGGAAGGAAGGAAGGAAGGAAGGAAGGAAGGAAGGAAGGAAGGGAGAGAGGAAAAACAGAAACCAAAAGGATAAAAAAAAGTTTTTTGATAGTCACTAGGAGAAGGGGAGAAGTTGGTGCTGCTGCCATATTCATATGCCTGTTAATCTACGGTCCTGGAGCCTTTTCTGAACCTGACAACTCAAACCAGTCCAGATTCATGAACTTCCCCTTCAGCTTTAGGTGGGAACCATCCCTTCTGTCTCTAGGGTTTTCTCTGCCTGGATATGTTTGAGAGCCTGTGCTATAGAGACCACACTGACCAACAAGCTTGGACTCACTGATAAGGCCCCAACCAAGTGAAAAGAATGACCTGCTTTTTCTCATATTGTGCTTTTTGTTGGTGATCTCGTTGTTTAAAATGGCCCCAAGCATACCACTGAAATGCTATCTAGTGTTACTATGCACAAGAAGGCTGTGACATGCCTTATAGGTAAAATCCATGTGTTGGATAAGCTTCATTCAGGCATGAGTTATAGTCCTGTTGGCCATGAGCTCGATGCTAATGAATCAACAATATGGTTCATCCAAACAAAGGAAAAGGTAATTAGCCGATATGTATATAAAAGCACTAAAATAAATATTGTAGCCAGAGGTTTGGAAGACCCTAGCCCTAAATTTCTCCTAAGAGCAATGATTTGGTATCCATTAATTCATTGTTTGTAGTGACTACAAAATATAATTACCATAAATGATGAGAATCAACTAACAATGTAATTCTCTAAAAATTCATTGATGGGGCTTGATGGTACATGCCTATAATCCGTTTTTCCAGGAAACATGAGACTGGTGGGACTTCTGAGCTACAGTAGAACCAGAGCCCATCATTGCTAAGTCTTAACACCAAAGAGAGAGTCCCTGAGAGACTTCCCTCTGAGAGGGAAGTACTGTGGGAAGGAGGGGCAGAGAGTTCTGAGAGGCAAAACAGACCAGGCTGGGCATGGAGCAGCTCAAAGATGATCAATTTTTCTAACCTGAGTAAGCCAATAATACTAGGACTCAAAAATTTTTTTTCTATATTATACATAAGATATATAGAGAGACAGATAAATAGATAGGTAATGATAGATGATAGGTAGATAGAGGATAGATAGATAATAGATAGATGATAAATAGATAATGATAGATAGATGATAGATAATGATAGATAGATAAATACCAATCAATATGCCAAGAAGCTTCTTTTACAAGTCTAGACAAAGTCATATGAGAAAATAAACAGGCAAGACTATTAAGGGAAACACTGAAAAGAAAAACTGATAGCTTTTTTTTTTAACTTCTAGATTATAAAACACAATTAATTACATAGAAGTTATCCCTAAGTCTATCTGATACTGGTCCAAAAAAAATAGAGAAATAGATCAATATAGTATAATTAATAGAACCAAATGTGTTCAGAAGATTAGCATTTGTTTAGCAAACCTTTAGAAAACAAAAACTGGGGACATGATTAATTATTTAACAAATATACTTTGGAATATACTCCTAAATCAGGGGGCTATATAGGATTATGATTGCAGAATATAGGGGTAGGTGCCATGAATCTTTATTTTCAACTTGGCAGGAAAGAAATTAGGCCCACCTCTTTATACCATAAAGCTCAGTGAATTCCAGCTGGATGAGAAAATGCATACTTAAAATGTGAACTTTTGAGAAGTTGTTCATGGTCACATGGCCAGGATATGTCAGAGGTGGGCTAGAATTCAGGTTCTTTTTCACTATAAGTGGTCAAGGCAAGAAGCATTTATTAATTGTCTACTATGTTCTAGACAGTGGATTAAGCTTTAGGAGAAAATGGGTCCCTGCCTTCATTTGTGATCTAATGAAAGAAACTATACAAAAAAAAAATTTGTGCTAACAAGGTATATGAAGGTTTAATAGGAAAAATTTCAAAAGGAAGGGATTTATAGCAAGGGAAAGTGGGGAAAGGTTTCTTGTAGGAGATGGGCTTTCAGCTGAGACTAGAAGGAAATCAGGGAAATTGGGAGATTGAGGTGAGGAAGGGAAGAATTCCAGGCAGGAGGGATAGCCATCACAAGTGCTTGGAGTAAGGAAATGAAGTGTCTTGTTCCAGAAGGCCATTGCCATTACATCTCAGGCGAGAAGGGACCCGGCTGCAGAGGCCATTGCCATTAGGTCTCAGGCGAGAAGGGACACGGCTGCAAAGCGTTTTAAAAGACAAATACAAGATTTTTTATTTTATTCTTGCAGCTGTGCTTCTGACTCTGGATTCTGACGCCACGCTCAGATGCTTTTTCACACTATTAGTTCCTGTTTAGGGGTCTCCATCCCTTTGACGCGAGTTCCTTCCAGGTGTTCCCTTTGGAGCCTGGCTCAGGCTGCCACCCTCCATTTCCCCTCTGGCTAGGCTCCTAACTCTGATCTTTTTGCTCCATGCCCGTAAGGTCACTTCTGGCCCCCAGCTCTTTTCAGCTCTCCTCATTTGAATATTTTCTCCGCTACCCTAACTCCTCCCGCCCATTAGAATATAAGCTACTTGAAGAAAAGCACTTTCTTTTTTTGCTTTTATTTGTAAGCCCAAGGCTCCCCGCAGCATCTGGCGCATAATAAATGCGGAAACAAATGCTCCAAGGCCTGTTTGATGCGAAGATTAGGAGGAGCTACGAGAGTTTATTGAATGGGGGAGGGGCAAAGGGGATGGTATTAGACCGGTACTTTAAGAAAATCACTTTGGTAGCTGAGTTGGGGCGAGATAGACTAAAGCAAGTTCCCCAAGAAATGATTAGTAGCCCCTAAAGTCCTGAGCCCTTGTATTTTCCCCCACCGTCTGTTTCTGGTCCACGAACGGTGTAATGATGCACTTTGGCCAGTAGATGGCAGGCATGGAACAGTTTCCCATCAAGGACCCCAGCGCTCACTCAATGTCAGCCTCAGAACAGACGGCTCTTTCCAAGGGAGCACAACTGTTATTGACAGCTCCTAAAGAAGGTGCCATTTTTATGGTCATTTTCCTATTTAGCAAAAGAGACCATGTGGAGTCATGGAGTGAATCTGAAAGCAGGATGAACAATTGTGTTTGAGGCTTCTAAACAAAACTGAATTCCCTAGCCCACCTCCCGCTCCAATCCGAATCCCTACTATCCTTCCGACCCCTCCCCCCATTAATAATAATAATAAAAATAAAAATAACCACTAGAATTATAATCGTGCTTTAAGGTTCTCCAAGCACTTTACAAATATCTTAATCCTTCCTCACAACTACACTGGGATATAGGTATTATTGGTATGCCCATTATATGTAAGGGTAATTGGGTAATTGTTATACCCAGAGACAGCTGGTGAGATAGTAGTTAGTGTGCTAGGCCTGAAGACCCGAGTTCAAATCCAGCCTCGGACACTTACTGACTTTGGGCAAGTTACAATCTCTATTTCCTCATTTTCCTCAACTGCAAAAACAGAGATAGTAGTAGAACCTATCTTGCAAAGTGACTATGAGACTCAAATGAGATAATATTTGTAAAAAATGACTAGCACAGAGCCTGGCACATAGTAGGTGCAATATACAAATATTATGTGTATTCCTGTCCCACTTTATAGATGAGGAAAGTGAAGCAGAGATGAAATGACTTGCCCAGAGTCACAGAGCTAGTAAATGTAAAAGACTGGATTTGAATAGTCACCGTAAATTCTATACACAGGACTATGGAGCTATACTTTTCAAAAGAGCTTCAAAAGCTACCAAAAAACTGAATACCACAATACAATAAAAAAACTATTATTTAATAAATAGGTATATAGTACTTAATGTCTCAATTCGATTTTAAAGCAGTTTTAAATTCAGTAGCTAAGAATTTTGGGACCTTACATTTGTCCTTGGAGGAATATAAGTAATGCTGAAAGGTTGTTTGTTTTTTTTTAATTGTCTTCTTTTCACAAAATAAGGGTAAAAGCAAATTCTGCTCTACCTCATTTCTTCTCATCCACCCCACCCTGAAACCTCTTCCTTAGATATTACATAACTATTTCCATCATATGACTGAGCACATGCTTAGATCTACCACTTGTTGTCTTCCCACCCACCAATACAAAAAGATACACAGAGACACTC